>JAUKPQ010001112.1:0-15418 GCA_032273045.1 Chloridella minuta
TTGTGAACGGATACCAACTTGCTCAACCAGAACCATAGAGTCTTTATGACCCATCAAGCAAACACGAGCAATAGCAGTGCCGCTAGTTGGATAGGCGGCAGTTGCAGATGCAGAGTCAGCATTGCTAGAAGTGAACACGGGGATGCCATAAAGGTTACCAATTTCACCATTGCGGATAGCATTACCATCACCCACAAAAGCCTGTTCTGTATAACGGGCAAGACCCATCAACGTATTACGGCTTGAAGGAGGAATGATAAAGAAGCGACCATCCATAGGAGTGTCATTGTCATCCAAACGCTGAATAGTACGACGAATAGCCGAATCAGTCAGAGCAGAAGCGTTACCAGTGCTAGAGTTAGCTGAGTAGTCAAAGGTAGTTGTACCATCGCCACCAACAAAACCAGCGTCATAACGTGCGCTACCAGCAGTACCGCCATTAGCTGAACGACCCAACTGAATCAAGTCTGTATCGACTTGTTTAGCCAAGGCATAACCAGCGTCAGATGTGTAGAAGTTACGCATTGAGTTCAATGCTTGTGCTTCGACAATATCTTCGATCAAACGGCTATATTCATAGTGCTTGTTAATCAGAACTTGGACTTCATCAGCCGTGTCAACAATTAAGGTAACTGCGTCTGTTTTGCCCTTTGCTGAAGCTGAACCACGACCAGGGGCTGGAATGTGAACTGTGTCACCTTTCTTGCCCTTGAAGTTCATCTTCATAACCAAGTTCGCTAGAACAAGGTTCTTTTTGTAACTGGCAACAATTTCATCACTCCAAATTTCAGGAATGAAGTTAGCTGCTGTGGTTACTGTGGTTGCATTGTTAGGTGCGAATGCTGTATTAGCCATAATTAAATCTCCAAATAGTTAAATTTTACCTGACCCGACCTTCTTGATACGCTACCATGATTTCATCAGATAACGCTTCATAGCGGTTAGGGTCTTGCATTTTCAGCCGAATAAGGTCAGCCCTTCGATATACTTTCTTTGATGATTCACCAGAACCACCTGTATCAACTCCAACAGCCCTAAGAGTTTGCTTTCGAGATGCTTCTCCCGCATCACTTACTTGCTTATTCTTAACGCCACGAAGTTGCTTGTAGGTAGATAGCAATTCATTGGCTGAGTCGAAATCATATCCCGCATCGGCTTGCTCAAAGATTTTAATGCGAACAGGGCTAGACTTCACCCAATTCGCAAAATCCTGATCCTTGGCGATGTCTCCAAAGTCGGGATGTTCTTGCGCTAACCTCTGTTGAACTTGCGCCCTTCTCATCTCAAGTGTGGCTTGTCTAGCCGCTTGGACATCGGGGTGATTGTCAACTGTCCTTTGAATTGCCTTCTGTGGATTCTCAAAGAAATCTACTTCAGGCTCTTCCTGTCTAGTCTGTTGTTGTCGTGACCCAAGGTTCTGTTTAATAAGTTCATCGGCTAACTTACGGACTTCGCCTACTTCTTGTGCTTGCTTTCCAATTAGCTTTTCAGCCTCTTGGTGCATCTTCACAATGTCATCTAAACTTTTATCCCTGTATTTCTCAGGAAGGTCAGACTTTTGCTCTGTCTTCTGTTGCTCAATTTCTAACTCACCAAACTCTTCTTTGTCGTTGTCAACTAACATACTTCTTTCCTTTTCCTGCCGTCTATCGGTTGTAGGAGATTCAACTCGGCATAATTGCTTATGAGTTGAGTTTGCGCTCAGATTTCAACTTGTCTTGATGGCTTTTATCAAACTTGGCATGAGCCGTTGGGAATGAACCAGACCATCCTTCAAGCCTAAAATAAGGCGCAGAGAGAATGCGATGAGATTCCTCAAGGCATTCACATACGAAACTTGCTGTCTCATAATCAACAAGTCTCTCTGTTTTGTGCCCGTTTTTACAGGCAAATTCATATATTCTTTTCATTTAAGTCCTCAAATGCTCTTTCGCTGACTTGTTTCAAGTTTTTCAGCCAAATAAGGATTGATAACTCACCTTTTCTGAATTGTAGACTTTTTTCATCTGCAATTGTTGAAATATTATTTAAAGGTTCTATCATTTTGTCAACATCTTCCATCAATTCTCTCCACCCTTGAGTGGACATCATTGAAAACCTCTCCTCGTAATACTTCTGGAGTTCTTGGTTCATGCTCTAGTCATCTGTTTATCAACAATCTTGGCTTTATTCTGAATATCTGCCTCTTTCAGCATCAATTCAGCAATCTTGACCCGCTTATCGAACTCTCGTGAGGCCATAGCGTCATCATTTGGCAAGTTCTTGGTGTTAGCCGCCATGCTCTTAGCTTGCAGTTCCATAGGCATCAGTTGCGCTTCAGTCATTAACTTCTGTGCTTCAGCCTTGTTCTGCTCTGCTTGAGTAGTTTGAACAGCAATCTGGGCTTGAGCCAGTTGCATAGCCAATTGTTGTTGCATTTGCTGTGCTTGTTGAGCTTGTGGATCAGCCGTAGCCATCTTGTCTAGCATGGCAATCAACTCATATCTGTTTGACAGAGAAGAATTAGCCATGATGCCCTTCAAAATGATAGGTAAAACAGGCGTATTGGGGCCAAGAGTCTGCAAAAGCGAGATGAATTGCTGTTGCTCATGCTCACGAGCGATAATTCCCAACGCAGCAGTCGGAATAAACTTCATGTCTACAGTGGGATAACGCTCTGGGTCGAACTGCATATAGCGGTAGGCGGCTTTGGTGATAAAGGGGATCATAAAATCCTCTTGGAAGTTCACCAAAGTGCGCTTGTACTTCTTAATGATGGAGGCCACCGCCATCGAAATACCACCCTGACCCGCATCTCTAGCAACGGCAGACACCATTCCTTGAGAGTCAAGAGTGCCTGTTGCCATCAAAAGCATACGCTCAAACTCTTTGGCAGTTGTCAGGTTAGAGCCATCAGTATTACCAAACTTGAATGGGAACAGAATCTCATTGGGATTGCCGTTTGTCAGGATTGCCTTGCCTGGCTTTACTTCAAACTTAGCACCACGGGGGAGGCGAGTGGCATCCATAGCCATCATTGGGCTAGTTGTGAGAGCCAGTGAATCTAAGTGTGAACGAACTTGGGCATCTATAGCTTTTTGTGAGTTGTAAGCCTTCTCTACAGTACCACGACCCAACAAGCGATTAGGAACTGTATCGTCCTGATAAGCAAGGATTGGGCGGTCTTTCATCATGTATGGGTTCTTCTCAGCCTTCAGAAGAGTCCCATCATTGGCAATAACTACGATTGCTTCAACCAAATCGGAATAATCATCTTGGAGAGAGTCTTCAGGAAACAAGTCCTCAACCTCTTCACCATCTTCTAGATTCTCAAGGTACTCACGTGGAACAAGTCCATAGTACGTCAGGAGCTTAACTTTGTCGTCTTCGTACTGAGTAATTTCTTGGGTAGGCTCTAAGTCAGAGTCCATAGAATCTGTACCGACTTCTACCTTGCGATAGATACCATCTTCTTGACCTTTGACGACCTTGTGGATAGAGACATACTTCTCAATAGCAACACCCATACAGTCATCAATGGATGTTCCGTTAGGATCAAATAGGAAGTTACGGGGGTTAACAGGAACAATCTTGACTGCAATGCGGTCTTGTTCTACTACTCCGATAGCGGCTTGACCCGTTTGACCAGGAATAGGTTGGGTGCTCGGAACGTAGATTTTCTCTGTTTTGACAACAATCTCACCGATTCCAGTGCCATAAAGTTCAGCAAGAAGCTCAATTTGGTCAATAGATTTACGAATCTTATCGACTTTGAAGTCTTCCATCAGTTGCGCTTTGATCGCAGCAACATCTAGTGGATTGTTGTTTACATCACGAATATCGTCTTGGATGTCAAAGAACTCACCCTGACCAAAGATGGCTTCCATGATCTCAGCATGGCGTGTTTCTACGGCTTGTTGGGTAGCGGGGGTGACTATTCTTGAACGCTCAGATTCACGGGTTTTGTCTTGGACATCCCACTCACCATTGAAGATGCGCTCATACTCTAGCCAATCAGACAGATAGTTTGTGTCTCGGTAGTCTCTCCAACGATCACAATGGTTCACTACGAAAGCGACTAATTCTTTGTCTGATTCGCTAGGTTCTTGGAATTCCATTCTTATACCCCTGAAATAATATCTACTGGTTGCCAATCCTCGCTGTCATCTTCTTCCATATAAGATGTAACCGCAAGTTGGTCAATGTAACTGAGGGAGTCAGGTAGGTCATCATGGACTCCTTGAGCAGGGAACAGGATTAACTGATCCACGAACTCATCCCAATCTTCTTCCGAATTTAACACAATTCTGCCATGCTCGAACCTACCTTGTAAAGCCCAGATGATTCGATCCGCTTTTTTTCTATTCCCGTGGGTCAAATCTATGATATGGGCAAAGGTGTTGTTCTTTCGCATAAGGTCGCTCAGATAGGGCAAAACAGCGTTCTTTAGTGCCCCCCTCTCTATCCCTACGGATAAAGGTCGGTAGTCCCGAATAGCCATCAGAATCTTGGCGGCAGTCTCTCGAATATCCCAACGTCCATGCTCAATCTTCTTAACAAACCACTTACCATCGTCTGTAACCTTGACGATAGCAATGGAAGTCTCATCCAAACGCTTCTTAGAATTAGCCGCTTGTTTGGCAACTTCCTCAAATCCCGCAAGGTCAACAGCGATAAAGTAGCTTCCATAACTAGGCTCTACCCCGTATTTAATCCATTCTTCCTTGAAAATATCTGAACCCGCATTTGTAAAGGAGGCCATGTATTCTTGCTTAAAAGCAAAGGTACTCAGGGTTTTCTTGGCACTTTCTATCTCTTTTTGGTCAATCAATGGGTTATCAGCGGTGGTGAAGTGCCATGACTTCCAATCAGGATCATCCTCGCTCTCGCCCAACTTAAAGGTATCGTAGAACCAGTTGCGTCCTTTTGGAGTGCCGATGAACAATGCTCTCCCCCGTTTATCAGACAAACTGGCTCGAATGACCTGTTCCCATGCTTCTGGCTTAATGTCCGCTACCTCATCTAACACTGCGTATGTTAGACTAACGCCACGAAGGGTATCAGGTCTATCCGCACCACGGACGTATATCCTAGCCCCGTTTATCAGGGTAATGTCTAAGTTATTCACATGGGAAGACTGAATCACCTCTCTACCAAGGTCTAGCAATAAATCCCAAATAATCTGTCTTGACTGTCCCATAGTCGGTGAAACATAAAGAACCGCAGAGCCTTGTGGACACTTGAGTCCTTCAATCAGTAGGGTAACTGCCGCCATCCGAGATTTACCACACCTACGCCCAGCAGCCACAACCTTGAACCTAGTCGTATCCTTAAATACTTCTTGTTGCCAAGGAAGTAGAGAGAAGTTCAGATCAGCCATACTTAGCCTCTACATCTTCAGGTTGTTCATCAACAATAATCGGTTCTTGTCCCAAACCAGTGATATTGATGGTTACGGCACTTCTCTGAGACTTGTCTTTTTCAAACAAAGAAACAGGAAGAGTCCTATCTAAACACATCTTCAAAGCTACCAATTGATGTGGATGCTCATCATTAAGGGCTATCTCAATAACCTTCTGAGCCACATCCTTACCCCCACTCCTAATCATCAGCTCTTTAAGCTCCTTAAGACGTTGATGGTCTGTCTTAGGTAGTACAAGGGGTGGATTGTCAGCAAACCTCTGTATGGTCATCTTGACGCTTCCCTTTGGTCTTCCTCTTCCTCTTTTCAATTGTTCCATTGGTTCTCCTTGGAATTGTCAATTTAGCTTTTTCAGAATGGGGGATGTACCACAAATATCTACCAACCCAACCTACCCCCTCCCCCCCCATACATCTCACCACCTAGGGTTTCTACCTAAGGGTTTCTACCTAGGTACTTACCCTTATAGTGTTTACCCTAGATGCGAATGATTCCCATTTACAATCTGTTGCGTATAAGAGACATATGCACCTATTTTGATGGACTTGGAATTTTAGGTTTTGTTTCCCCTTACCCGTTCTCTCTATCTATCCTTATGTTATTCCTTACTGATCTCTCTAAGTTGGGGCTGTTTGTTGTTCCCGACCTAATATTTAAAATACTCAGATCATCACCAGGGCGAAACCCTTGATTGTGCGCCTCACTATATAGGTCTAGTACGTTCTCAAACCCACGGCATAAATTACCCTTTCCAGCCGCTAGCAGTATCATTCTCTGAGGGTCTGACAATGTTCTTTGGAAATACTTGGTCTGAGGGTTTGAGGGTCTGCCCATGTTTTTCTCATAAATAATTTAAATAATTCTAGCATCTAAGGGTTTGTCCCTATGTTTTTTTTCTTTTTTGTTGTTATTATTCCCATGCGTTCAATCGGAACGTGCAATAAATAGGTGTCAACAATGCGTGAAAATATCATTCTTTCAAGTGGTCGCACTATCGGCCATCGTCCCTACCTTATCAACGGCATCCCCAATGGCGCAACTGAAGCCTTTGTGATTGATGGCGGTGAAATGACCAACTCTGAGTGGGTAGAGTATTGCCAGATCACAAACCCAAAGGTGACGGCATGAAATCAATCATCCTTCAATCCATCTTCGCCATCGTCCTGTTTTGTGGGGCTTTGGCCTTGATGCTGGCTTACTTCGACATTTTGGTTAAATAAGGGGTTAATTATGTTTTGGACTGAATCACTTGGTCGCATTGAATTGCAGATCACTAAAAACCAAGCTTTAACGTGCAGCCACGCAGGACAATGTGACGATGACGTTGAAGCTTTAATGAAAACCCCTTCAATAGCCCGCCAACTTAAAAAGCTTGATCCTGTCCTTGTTGCGACTTGTTTGAAAGAATACGGGGCTTGGGATGAAACAGAATTAAGCAATCACAATGACAATTTAATGCGCCTTTTGTGGTGTGCCTGTTGCGATATATCCGAAGGCAATATCTGATTTCAGACTGCAAAGCCCTTTTCTTAGGGTTTTGTGGCCTGCAATTCGCAGGGTTTTTAAATAGGTGTCAATTATGGAAAATATCTTCGCAAAATTTCATGGCGCAGACCTTGAGCGTTTGACAGATTGCATTGCTGCAGTTCGCAAAAATGGCCTGTCAATCGATGAATGTACTCATGCGGGCATAAATGAGAATTCAGGCAATGTCTGGATTTGGTCTGAAAATTGGGTGGGATGTGTTTATTGTTCCATTGGGTTTGACATTCAATGGTCATGGTCATGCGGTGATTGTGGTGAGGAATATGATTTTGATACTTATCAGCAAATGGATGATTTTGTAAGTGCTCAAAATGATCTGACAGATTGCAGTGGTTGCGAAAAATGCCATGAAGTAGAGGTGGCGGCATGATCTATTTTGCTTTAAATAATGACGGGCTTATGTGTAATCTAGGCGATCATGGCGATCACGAAGCTGCTCAAGCCACTGCGGACGATCTTAAAATTGACGTTATCTGGCTATTTAGTGAGGACGAAGCTAGAAGTGCCGCCAGCTTTATCCAGCATGAAATAGAAGATATTGATTTTTGTTACTATGAGGAATAAATGATCTACGCTTGCATCGCTCTAGTTTTGCGAATACTTAGCGGGAAACGCTAAACCCTCAGACCCTCTTAGGAGGGTTTTTTTACGTCAGGCATAGTTGGTATGTCTAAACCAAAAAAACGGCTTAAAACGGGCTTTTAATGCCTTTGGTTGGCATTTCTTCGCACAATCTGCGGATGGTTTCATTCAATGCGTCTATTTCATCCATCTTGTTTATAGCCCATGCCCGTTTTTGTCCATGCCATCCTAGAACTGGGTTTCGGTGGCAATCTACACATAAAGCAATGCACGTATATTGCAAACCCTGTTTATAGTGATGCGCTTCGCTTGGTGGGTGTGCCTGGCAAACTGAACACGGGAGACATTTAACCCTTGCAAGGTGTAGTCTCTCTTTTGTGCTTAGTTTGTTGTTCAAGTGGTTGCCTTCATTTCCATGCGGGCTGAGTATTGTTCAGTTCTCCAGCACTCAATGCGGGCTTGTGCTGCGGTCATTAGCCAGCGATAGTTTTCCTCAGTTTCTACGGCCTGCCTGATTCCTCTCAAGATGACTTCATAATCTTCGTGTGCATAGGCGTAAACCTCTTGTTTACCTAAAACCTCAGTTCCAGCTTGCGACATAAGTTGGGCTTTACGTGATTTCCTGAATTCCTCTAAATACATTCTATCGGCTTTGGCTTTGGCATAAAGAGGGGCTGTATCGATTAGGTACTGTATCGCTCGGGTAGGTTCATTCATGTTAACCCTCTGTTTTTTTCATGTTTCTTATGTGAATGGAGAAACTAGATATTGTGTCTTTGCCAAACACATTCATTTTTTCTATCTCTTTTGCCACTTCTTCTATAACTTGGTTTCTTTGTGATGTGGAAACAAACACATCAAAATGATAGGGTTGGCCTAAGTCTCTCAAAATCTGCTTCCCAAGATTGCTTTGCTTTTCAACGGCATTAAATGCCTCGTCTTCCTCTTTAGTCCAATCAGTCATACCAAAACCTTAATAAACTAAGCACTCCCGCCCAAAAAGCAGTAAGTGCGATGAGAATTAGTTGCCAAGTCTTGCTCATACATCCTCGGTCTTGTAGTTGAGTTTATGGTGCTGAAAGCGCATTGCCGCCTCGCACTCCATCTCTTTGAATTGTTCATCAGAGAATAGCCCAATGACGTTTCTACCCTCAAACCAAACTTCCTTAATAGATTCGTTGTAGGTTGTCTCTCCATCGTTTTCATACTCATAAACTACTGTAACGATCTGGCTACCCGCACCTGTGGTGGTGTCAAATTCCCAAGTTGATTCCATGATTCACTCCTGTTAAAAATTAAATCTTACCTATTTGATTGCGTAATACCATAGGGATTTACCCTAATCTAAGCATTCTTTTACGCACACATCTATTCCTGATTGACTTGAGTAAACCTTCGTTACATGGATATTTACGATCTGCGTATCATCCTTGTAAACAACCCCGTTCATCGCATCTTCTACACTTTTCAGCACATTAGATGCGTCTGGCTTCTTAATTGGCTTCTCAAGGCCGTTTAAACAGTCTGCTATTTTCTTTTTAGAGTAAGACTTGGGGATAGGTGCTCGAATGTAGAGATACAGATTAACAGGGGTTTCTAGCGGTTCGGAACTTCCCATTGCCTCAGTTGCGGCTTCTTTGATTAAAGCCTCGTAGCCTCTTGTTTTGTCAGGGGTGTAAGTTTGGACAAAGTTGCCCCGCCTAGCGTATCTTGCTCTTTGTTTACCAACAGGGTCAGCATCCAACTTGAAAGTCACCATAAAAGTCATAAAAGTTGCCCTTCTCTCATTTGTTGCATATAAAAACGGATTCTGTCTCTTGCACCAGTTCCGTAGATTCTTTCAGCTCTCTCAAGTCTGGCACGAATGAGATTAGGCTTCTTACTCCACACCCAACTTCGATATAGTTCTCTGGCTTCTGCTTGCTCAAGGATTACTCTATCGCTTGCGCCTTGAATGTTTCTTCTACTCCAAGTCACCAGTTAGCTCCAATGCTTTGTTTATCAGGTGTATCGGAAATGGTACGCCTTCACGTACCTTGTCTAGCAGTCTCATGGCTTCAAAGTAGTTCAAAACATAGCCTCTTGAGTTTGTTTAGGTTGTTCATGTGCAAACAGTTGAGTTTGTGCAATGGCTTGTTCTATGCGTTTACAAGCAATATCAAAATACTTTTGTTCACGCTCAATTCCTATAAACTGCCTTCCCATTTGTAATGCAGCAATCCCCGTTGTTCCACTACCCATAAACGGGTCAAGAATTAGTTTTGGTGATGGCTTACATTGTTCAATGCACCATTTCATAACTGCTATTGGTTTCTGAGTTGGATGTTCTTTTACATCTTTTAATGCCATTGCTCTTGAATAATTTATCCTTCGTGCCGCTTTATGTTGATTAGTCCAGGCTAATTCAAAATCTGCCAATGAAAAACCATCTTGGCACTTATCCCATGAAAGCCAACCCATTGACGGAGGAAGCCAATCTGTGAAATAGTTTCCACCCCAAACAATTACTATTTTTCCTTTTTGCAAAAATAAATCAAAAGTAGCTTTTTCTGGCCTAACTTTATCCCAATGCAGTTTTTCAAAATTATTCCATCCTGACATTCCACGACCACCTGCACTTTCTGCATTTATTCCATAAGGAGGGTCAGTAATTACTGCATCAACTTTATCGATCAATGGTAAAACTTCTAAACAGTCGCCAAAATAAAGCGTAGCGTTTCCAATTTCTACTTTCATGCTCTGCCCCTTATTTGAGCCATCCTTGCCAATACCTCAAATGGTATGGGTGCGGCTTTTTTTGCGTCTTCCTCAATCTTCAGCAAAGCAGGATCAGGCTCATTTGATGGCGCAACAGTGAGCCTTACTTTGTCGGCAGGGTTTGGCTTAACAATCCACTCAGCTTTCAAACCTTGGCTGCTACGATTGCACCATTCAATCAAAAACTGTTCTAGTGTCCAACCTAGTTTTTTTGCTTCAACTATTGCCCCATCAAGAACTGTTTTAGTAATCGGGGCTTTCTTGGACTTACGCAAAGTAACCCAATCATCCCAAACTTGCTGAGAAACATCTGGAGGACAAGCAACGATAGTTGCGCTCTCTCTCTTTGGTTTATGGTTAGTGGTTATTGGTTCTTGGTTAATGGTTGCTATTGGGGTAGCATTAGGGGGGCTAATAGCCTCCCCATTGGGGGGTGTTCCCCACCTCTTAGCCGCCCCACGTTTACCTGCTTCAGCAAACTCTTTGTACTGCTTGATTTCCTTGTCTGCACGAGGAGAAACAAAGCCATCCTCTGTGGAAATAAAGAACTCATTGAGGACAGTCATTACGTCTTCCTCATGCTCACGCATACCGATCTGACGAGCAACATCCCTGTGTTTTATGGGCTTCTCATGCAAAAAGTAGAAGTCTAGCAAACGTCTGTAAGCCAAATCTTCCAACAAAGAAAGGTGGTGGGTGTGACTTTTGTAGTCACCAATGTGAAACTGGTAGTAGTGCATATATTCCGCTTTTTTAACCACCCTTTGAAGGAATTGCCAGCAGGAGAAGGGTTAACTCTTTTCGGTTGGGTAGCAACTCCCGACCTAGCTGGATTCCATAATATCAAACTAATTCTACTTTGTAAACTCAAATAAATTGGTTATTCGTAATCTCTTTAGTGAAATTAGGATTGCCCTTGTAGAAGTTTCTAGCCTGATTGTTCATCACGGCATACTCAGATTTAGTAAAAATACCTTTGGCATTGCGTACATCAAAGGGGTTTAGCTTGTTGTAAGGCTCATCATTGGCGGCTTTTGTAGCCTCAATCATGTGTGGTTCTAAAGTGTATCTACAGACCCAAGCACGACTCACCTTAACTTTCTCAACAGTAAGCTCTTTCTTGCGAAACATCTTCTTGCAAGCAGCTACGATGGAAGTTCTTGGGATTCCCGTTAGATTCTCCATCTCATAGGCAGTAAGCGATCCATTCTGTAAAGCTCGAATAATTGATTCTTGGGTCATTTGTATAGGTTCTCCAGATTGATTTTGCGGTTCAGGTGTAGTTCTAGTGTTCTGCCAATTAAAGCGGTCAAAGTAGCCTCTGTGTCCTCTGGTTGATTAGTGTAAGCGTCAGCCATTGTCTCTGCATAAGCAAGCAAGGTTTCGGCACATTGGAGTTCAATTTTTTCGATGTTCATACGCAAATAGTAGTGTTGTTTTTATGCAAGTCAATAAGGGTTTATCCCTATATAAAAGGCTAAAAAAGTGTGGCACATTATGGGTGTGGGCAAACAGTAACCCACGTTTAACAGGAGTAAATATGCCGATTCTTAATGGAAAAAAGGTTGTAGACCTAGAAGTAGATGGAGTGGTTAGCGGAGATTATCCAGATTTCTGTGATGCCTACTTCTCAAATGGTTGCTATGAAGATGGAACACCATTGACAGAAGATGAGTTAAACAAACTCACCGATCTGGCGGGTGACGTTCTGTGGGAAATGGCTTTCGAGAGTCTCACATGAAAACACTATTTCAATTCTTTGTGGAAGAGTTCTCAGACATCCACTACTGCCCCTATTGCCTGGCAATCAAAGGGGATAAAATAGTTTGCTGCCAAGAAGCAGACTTCATCGAGTTCAAGGATTTAGACCTTGACCAACAAAAAGCAATCATTGAAGACGAGTTCGATACTTACAGGAGTTAATATGTCAATAGAAGCGTTACTGAAAAAAGATGTCAATTCTCATACAGAGAAGAAAAACAACCTGACCTACCTATCATGGGCATGGGCATGGGCAGAGGCTCTCAAAGCTGATCCTACCGCTACCTATAAGGTAGAGATGTTTGGCGACAAGTGTTTCATGGACATTAACGGCACAGCAATGGTGTTCGTTACCGCTACCATGTTTGGCAAACCAATGACTTGTCAATTGCCTGTGATGGACTACAGAAACAAGGCCATCCCCAATCCTGATGCTTTTGCAGTCAATACAGCCATCATGCGGTGTATGACAAAGGCTTTGAGTCTGCATGGCTTGGGTCTATACATTTATGCGGGTGAAGACCTACCAGAAGAGGGCAGATCAGTAGTGATTACGCCCACTCAGGGTGCAACAGACAACATTCCTATGGAGGAATTACGATACCTAGAGGAATTAGCAATGGAACTGATTGCTACTTGCGAACAGGGTGATCCCAAGGCAGCTTGGGTAAAATTGGAAGAGCAGAACCTAGACGGGGAACAAAAAATAGCCCTCTGGACACTTCTGCCAAGCAAAGTGCGTACAGCGTTAAAAAAATCTAAGGAAATCTAAATGGAACTTAGTCAAGAGTTATTGCAAAGAATTTTTCACTATCAAGATGGAAGTTTATTTCGCAAAAAACAAATTGGCGAAGAGATTTTCATTGGTAAAGTTGTTGGAAGACAAAATCATGGCTATAGAGCAGTATCAGTGGTTGGCAAAGAGTACATGGAACATAGAATTATTTTTATGTTTCATCATGGCTATCTTCCACCAGAAGTAGATCACATTGATGGAAATAAATTAAACAACAGGATTGAAAACTTACGAGCTGCAACACATTCTGAAAACCTAAAAAATCAGAAGTTAAAGTCTTCTAATACTAGCGGTCAGAAGAATGTAGGATGGGCAAAACGTGAACAAAGATGGAGGGTGCGATTAACAGTAGACGGAAAAGATAAGCACATTGGTTACTTTAAAGATCGTGAATTAGCAGATTTAGTTGCAATGGAAGCGTGTAATCTGCATCACAAAGAATTTTCTTCATATAAAGGAGTGTTAAATGGACAATATTAAATCAGAGCAAAGAAATAACAGTGGGGTTCTTTTTTCTAATGATAAGAAGGACAACGAACGTGCCCCTCACTACAAAGGAAATATTACTGTTGATGGCAAGGATTACTGGCTATCAGCATGGGTAAAAGAGGGTAAATCAGGCAAATTTATGGGTTTAGCAGTATCTCCAAAGGATGAAGCACCATTGAGAGCACCACCAAAGCCTAAATTTGATGACAGTGACCTGCCCTTTTGAGTTAATATAACCACGGGGCGAAAGCTGTGCAAAGAGTTTCCGAGCTTGCAGACGAGCAGCCGTAGCCCCACCTAATAGGAGTTAATAAATGAATGATATTTTTGGAAACATGAAAGAATCAATGGAGAGATTCTTTGGTACGCCAGCGTTTAAACTGGCTAGAAGAGAAGACCCTGTAACGAGCCATCAGGCGGCCCAAGCAGTTGATACTACCAAGCTAGAACAAATGGTCTATGAGGCCATTAAGAGCTTCCCAGATGGATGTATCTCAGACCAGATACTAGATAAGTATCCACAGTACCCATATTCCTCGATTACAGCAAGGTATCGTGCCTTGTTAGACAAGGGATTGATTGAAGTCTCAGGTGTCAAACGTGGCAAGTTTGGCAGAAATCAACGAATCATGAGAGCACTATGATTGAACTACCTCCACATTCCAAGATTAGCTATCCATCTGTTCCAATGAAAGACTTTAAGTGGGAATCAGGATCAGATGTCCAGGCACTATGGAGAAAACATGGATGGAATCCACCAAGCGAAAAGATGCTGCCACCACCACCCGAAAAAGTAATGGAATTAAGGAGAGTTAGATGAGCTATGCCGATATTGAAATTCGCATAATCCAGTGGGCAGAAGCCCGAAAGATTATCCCTAATAGCAACCCAGAGTCTCAGCTACTCAAAGCAGTTTCTGAGATAGGAGAACTAGCAGATGCCACCATCAAAAAGGACAAAGAAGCTATTGTGGATTCTGTTGGTGATGTCATGGTCTGCCTTATTAACTACTGCGCTTTGCAAGACATCAATCTGGTAGACTGCATGGAAGTTGCGTACGATCAAATTAAGAATCGGAAGGGCATACTATTGCCCAACGGAGTGTTCCAGAAGACACTTGAATGACATAAATTTAGCCTAGTATTTAATTGCAACAATCAGTTGCGTAAGGAGAAAATCATGAAATTTGAAATGGAATTTGGTTGGGACATAGACGAGAAGATTACAGTTGAAACCAATGACTTTGATAAAATCAAGGTTATTCAGGAGTTTATTGAATTCCAAGAGTCGTTTGGATGGGCAGTTGAATATGAAGCTGTTGACTGTGATGAAGAAGAAGATTCAGAAGAAGAAGAAATCCCACCTTTCGCTATAGATTCTAAAGAAGAACTTTAACTCATAGGTTTACTTTGCTAACAGATAAAGCCCCACATTGCTAAAACTGTACCCTGCGTACACGATAGCCATGTAGGGGTTTTCTTTGTATAGCTGTTCACCAGCGATATAGGCGTAGATAGCCCCTGTGAGAATGATTAGCCAGGCACTCAAAATGCACCTACATCAATCACTTCGCCTCTAAATTGAACCATGTCCTCATCAAATTTGTGGACGAGTTCAGGCCATAAAAGCTGACCATTGAAGAAGTTTAACACCGCAAAGCCCGATCTGTGATTACTTGGGTTTATCTCAGCATAAGTAAATTGTGGCCCATCAGTCTCAGCCAGTGTTCCCGTATCTACTCCGTATCTACATCCGTTGTAGTCAGAAAATGGTGTTACTTTGAGGCTATGAAGGTGTCCAGTAACTACCGAGACTCCCGCATTAACAGTATTATTGTGTGTGGCATGGATTCCACCTTTGTATCTATGCTTGATAATGACGTTATCTGTAGGCCACACCGCCCAACAGAAGTCCCAATCTGGGATATGGTCTGTCAGCTTAAAGCCTTGCACTTCCTTAAATTGTGGTGCGTGTTGAGCCAATCTATTGCCAAACCTAATATCGTGATTTCCCCATGTAAACAGGAGCTTTACATTGTGTCTCGCTGCTTTAGCAACTTCCTCAATCTCACCCAATGCACCCTGACA
>JAUKPQ010001222.1:0-15414 GCA_032273045.1 Chloridella minuta
TCTTCAGGTTTAGGATGGAAACGTTTAAAGTTATTAATAACTTCCGCTAGAATAATATTAACATTATTAGTTATGTTACCTAACAAATAATTAAACAAACCTGTTTTATATTTAGTATTACTTGTGTAAAGTATTAAACCACCCCATAACAAATCAGTTTTTAAATTTTGTAGTGTATTTGAACCAAATTGTGCATCTAATGTTGTTTTTAATAGTCCGTAACCATAGTTATTTTCAAATGGAGGGGAAGAAGCATAAAAAGGGGTATCTATTGCAATTAATGCTATTTTTGCAGCTAAATTTGGTCTAACCGAAGGTGTTAGTGATGTTAAACTAAACACATAAGGAGCTGTAGTGGTAAAAAAAGGTATTATTTGATCGGGGGTCATGCCAAAAGCTAAAGATAATGCTACTATACCGCCTATAGAAGTACCGCAAATAACATCGAAATTTTCAGCTATTTTTGTAGGGTTAATTCCCCATAATTGTATGAATTTAGTTAAAAAACTGGTAGATAAATATCCCCTAGCTCCTCCCCCGTCTAATTCCAGTACACGTAATGTATTCGGATCGCTCATTTAACTCTCTGTTGTTCATATATTAACTTACAAATTGCCCAGGAGTAAAAGGTCTTGGGTTTGGTAATGGTTTGGGATCACTTTTTATAATAGGAGTTCTTAGTTGTTCCTGTGGAATATCTAAATATTTAGCACCAACCCATAACCCAGTCCATACTTTACCCTCTCCAGCCCATTCATATTGCTTATAAAGCTGTTCAAACATCTCGCCAGATCTATCACACTGATATTTACGCTTTTCAATTCTCATAATAACTACCTATATCGTAGTTTATATTTAAATCAACATTTTCACTATCATTAGCTGTTGCAACACTAAAAGCTTGTTCATATTCATTCTTCATTTGATCAGCTAATTGCGGACTATATTTAATAGCAAGCATCCAACTTAATCCCCAAGTAAGGGCAGGTAACATACGAGCAGGTATATCAGCTATATTATAGAATCCACCAGCATCTTGCATTATATTAACATAAGAATATTGAAGAACTTTATTTTCACTTGACGGACATTGCCAAATATTTAATGTCGGATTGATTTGTTTATCAAAATAATAACAACTTGGTCTTCCTTGCATAAATTTTTGTGCAAATGATAAATATGTATCACGGCTTACAGGGCTTAATCGTAAATCTGTTATATTATTAGTAAAATAAATTTCACTAACACTTAATATTACACCACCAGTTTCCCTAATGCGATAAGTCATAGCACTTACAGGAACATTAACAGCAAACCAATTAGTAATTCCCCCTATGAACTCATATGGGATAGGATTACCAGCAACATCTAAGTTAAATAATGACATTAATGGTAACCAAGTAACATTATCATTAGAATATTCAACAACTAATTGGTAGTCAAAATTTGTTTTAGTCTGAATACCTATAAAGTTTATTGTCTGTGATACTCCTTGGTCATACGAGTAAGAAATATTCCCGTTAATAGCGTTCTGAGTACAAACTGTGGTCGGGTCATTGTCAAAAGCGAGTAAAGGATTGCCACCGCCAGCATTATCATAAGTAGTGGTCGTGTTTGTTTGAGCCGTTCCATTTAATTGCCTCGTAAATTGCCTTAAATTTACTTGAAGAACATCGGTGATTGTGGAATTTAATGAGTATTTAGGTTGTCCTGTAATTAAGGGTAAATACGCAGTTTTTAATGTCCATAGATTTGTTGATTTACTTATCCAATCAAGTAATAAAAGATTTAAGCTTCTTCTTGCTGAATTTAATTTCACAGGAACTAATTGTTCAGCAGATATACCAATACGTTCAAAACATTCGGTAATTAATTCGTCATTTTCTAATGCTTGAAAATTATAAGTAGAAGAAGTTACTAGAGGCATTATTTACCTCTAGATCTGAAACTTCTCAATGTTTTGGCAAGAGTTGCCTCTTTACGTATTTTTGGATTCCTAGAACGAATTGCTTTTTCCAACTTAGTCTCGGATATTTTTCGTCCATCTTTAATACCTAAAGATTTGTGCAACCCACCTTTATTCGTAATAGCATTTTTTATCCAATTTTTATTCATAATCTTAACTCTGTGTAATTTCTACAAAAGTTGGCGTACTTACGACATCATGTAAATAAACAAGCAATGAACTAAAAGGATAATTTGTTTGTGTTATAAAACCCCTATTTAACTGTGCTTTTGTTATAGCTACAGCAGGGTCTAATAATGCATAATAATTATTAGGGCGACTAGTAGTATATCTTAAATTATTTACAGTAAGAAAAGAAGGGGCATTTTTATTTGTACCATATATTACACAACCATTTGCATCCCATGTTGCCGCAACCATTGACAATGAATTTATCAACACTGAATAATTATAATTAGGGTGAGTTAACCCACTATTGCTATTATTATCATACATATTGACAGCTACCCTATAACTAGACCCAATGTATATAGTTACTCCTGCACCTAGTCCTGAAACGGTAATAGATATTATTGTATCAAATAAGTTGTTAGTATTTGATGCAGCATTGTTATTACCTAATATATCCTCTACAATTATTGAACCATTATATGTTCCCGTTATTGTAAATGTCACACCACGAGCATCATTTTGTGTGTAAATACTAACACAAGATGAATACCCATTTGCAATGAATGATACTTGACCAGTTGTAGGATCAGCAAGTGTTCCGTTTAAGGTTAGCTTATTACCAATAATTGGTAATGTTAAAGGTAAAAGAATAGTCGTTTGACTATCTTGGAAAGCTGGTATAGTTGCTGATTTTCTAAAAATAGTCATTATTTTTTGCTACTTGGTTTACTTACTTCTTTTTTAGCGTCTGTATTCTTAACGCCCTGTTTAGGGGCGTTTTTTAAAAGAATATTGGCTAAAGCTCTACTATGCACTGCCATAATTAACCTCTATTGTCCTATTTGGTACACACCACGCCAGTTAGATACCCCAAAACAATATCTTTCCTGACAAGCAAACCACATGCTTCTAGTTGTATTGTCCATCCAACTCCAATGCTTGATTTTCTCACGCTCGTAATGAATCATGCCTCTTTCGGCATCTGTTATAATATAAGAGGCTGAATCAGAAGTTATATATGGATTAATAACATATCCACCTGGGAAAATACCATTTTTAACAGGGTTAATGTCATTAACACCAGATAAAGTATTATTATTAACAGTACCAATTGAAGGCATAAACTCACTACCCAATAGAACTTTAGCAACATCCCAGTTATTAGATCCTGTTACCAGTTTCTTTGGTTTTACTTGAGCTAAATTACCACTTAATTGTTTAAATTTAGAGATATTAGTTATAGCTTCTTTAATGCCTATTTCACTTAATGCAACATTTGTTACATTCCTATTTGGACAAACAGTTCCATTATCAATTGGGTGAACTGTTGAAAAAAGTGGAACACCGTCAGCAGTTAAAAATGAATTTCCAAGGTTTAGAACATTAGTTGCTATTTGATTTTTAGTAGCACGTAATGATTGAGCTAATGCTGTCAATTGTCTTGGGAATAAATTTTTATACAAGTTATCGCTCATAGCCTCGTCAGTAATACTAAACGATGTGCCATAGGTTTTATGTTTGTACATTGTTTGATATCTAACTGCCATACTATCTTGAGAAATTGACATTCCTTCAAGTTTTTCTTTAGCAGGTCCTAATGCTTTGATTTCATCTTCAAACTCAAATGCTCTATCAGAACTATATGTATCAAATAATTCTTTCCAGAGATCGGGATAGTCTTCATATAAACCTATTACCGCTTTAAGACCTGGTCTTAGTAGATTATAAATCGACTGGGTGGTTATTGCCATTTTATTATACCTTTATATTATTAAATTACGCTACAGTTACACCAGTAGTACCAATCTTATTAACATGGTTGTTAATAGTTACTAGTACATTCAAAAATGGTGTATTAAAATAAGTACCTGGTGTCGCCACGTTACCTGGTTGACCATAAGAAGCAGGTACATTTCTTGGAACATCTGAAAAGCCTAACACCCTTAAATTTCCAGCAACTGTAGGTAACCTACTATACTCATTACGACCATCATTTGTTGATGGATTAGCATCGGTACATGCAATTGAAGGACACGCATAAAACGTTGATACGCCCCATGGATTTCCACCAGTTCTGCCCTGATTAGCCATAAGTGGATTATCATTATAACCTTGAGCAACACCATTTGCTGTAATGGTTCTTAAACTTGCACTAAGCCCTGGTCCTGGTACTCCCCACACACTACTACCTGTTATTAATGTTACGTTACTACCTATAACACAACTATTTGCAATTGTAAGATTGGCACCATTAATACCTGTGTTTGGCCATGCTGCATTTTGAACTTGCAAACAAGGCAATACTATAAAATGAGTAGTGTCAGCAAAAGATGCCCCAGCATAAGTACCCAATTGAATGTCATAAATAACATACGGGTCATCAATAATAGTTGCTTTGACAGGTTGACCATTAGTCACAGTTCCTGCTTGCCAGTATTCTTGTTGAATTAATGTGCCATTTGCGGAAATATATTCACAACCTTGGAACACACCTAAAATTGGTTGCCCTACAACACCATTCTGAGGAACAATAGTTGTTGCATTATCTGCATTATTTATTGTTACTTGTGGGTTGTAAAGCATAATCTCAGCTTGCCTAATCCCACTCGCATATACAACTCCTTGTGGTACATACATTACAGGATCACCTTTATTTAGAGAAGCACTTGTAGAACTAATAGTATACGTACTATTAGTTTTTATATTATCAACACCACTAATCATGTGGCCAACTGGAACTAACCCACATGGGCTATTAATACCATAAGACATATTTTACCTTATAAAATAATTATTAAAATTTTGAAAAACATCTATTAAAGGCTAGACTGACCCATGAAGTTTTTAACTTCTAGCTTTTTGCAGAGGAAAAGCCTAACTCAAAGACACCCTTATAGTTATGGTAAAACTGTAATAATAACATGATAATAAATAAAATTAACAATGTCAACAATTTGTTAATTTGAAGAAAATATAATAACAGATACACCTTCAGAAATATTTATTAACGGTTCACCAGATGCATCGGTTAATACAACAGACACTGATGAGTTAGTTCTTGCAACATCATAAGCAAGTTTTACAGGTATTGGACCAGTGCTTATATCATTAGAACAATTAATATGAACAATATAATTACTATTAACCATTGGTGTAACAAAATTTATAGTATATTGGTTATTACTAACATTATACGTCACACTAGATACATTATATGCTGCTGGTAATGTGATTGTTCCTGATGTATTTGTAAATCTACACCAAGCTTTAGCGTTACCTGGAGCACTAAATTGTCCGCTTATTGTCAGATCATTAATATTATTTACATTATTATTAGTATCAAATAAAACCCCATTTATCCCAACAGTTGCTGTACCACCGACAGGTACAAGATTAGATGCGATATTTAAATTACCTTCACCCTTAAGTGTAATTAAATTACCATTAATAACAACATTACCAGCAGTAACTTGTGCTATAGAAATATTGGTATTTAGGTTAATAACAGGTGTACCTGTTGAAGCATCAGGATTAACAACTGTAATATTTGATCCACCATTAATAGAAACAACTCCCCAAGGATCTATATCATTTTGGTTTATTGTAACAAAACCAGCTATACCTGTTTTCAAAGTTTGTATATTTGAAATAATAGCTGGTAATGTAACATTTACTGTACCACCAGGAGGGCTAATTGTTCCATTTGATATATCAATTGAACTATCAGGGCTAGCAATTGTCATTGATGATATTGAACTTACTCCTCCACCAAAAGGAAAAACCCTCCAATTACCATTAACAGTAGAATTATTGTATAAGTAAACTGTTACAATAATTCCTTGTGCAACACTAATTAAATTTGTCACACCATCATTTAAAACAATATTAAAACTATTATTCGCACTGCCAACATTGTTAAATGTAATAGCAAATCCAGGGCTAGTAAACGTACTATCTGGAAGAATAATTTTTAAATTAGGAATTGTTGGTGCGATATCCATCATATCTGAAACAGTAACATTATTGCTATTCATTGAATAAGGATAATCTAATTGTATATTAGATGTTAATGTTATTTCCTTGCAAGTACCTTTTGGTGGGTAAAAAGCCATATTTAATCTCTTCTTAATGCGTTTGCAGTTGGGTCTGTATCTTTAAAATTGTAGGCATTAGATTCTTTAGCCATTCTAATAGCTGTATCTTCATTATTTTGTCTTTCTTGGACACCAAGTTCAACTTCTCTTTCTAGCAAAATACAATCAGCTTTACAAATATATGCTTTAGAAACATCATCTGCACCTACAAATAGATTACTAAATGAATTTTTATCACGAGAAGCCTCTACTGGTCGCCATCCTTTGCTATATTCTAATTCCAAACTAATATCCATTTGGCCTTTTAAAGAACGTCTTCCCCAATAATATTCATAACCTGGCTTTTTAACATGATCAGGAATGTCAAGAATGGATTTATATTCATTATTATAGAAAGTTCTACCTTCTTTTTCTTCATGGAGTCTACTTTCTTGAGCTCTGTCTGTTCTACCTGTTCGCATGGTTTCTGGTCTACTTGTACTCATAATATCCTTTAATTTTTAATGTTATACGCAATATATTGCTGTGGAGTCATATTTAAACTTTTAGCAATTTCTTTATCATATGGACTCATTGTAAATCTAACTTTAGTTGAAGCATTAGAAAAATTATTCCTTACTGCACCAACTTTAGAAGTAGTATAACCTTCTGTAGGCTTAGTTAGTTTAACACTATCTATATATTCTTCAAGCACATCTAAGTATGATGGTGTTAATATCTCATCTTCTCGGCCATGTTTCTTTAATTGCCTATCAAAATCATCTATAAAAGCAGCTACTTTTTTTTGTATTGTTGGGTTATGATCATACGAGCCTTCTATGAGTTCGGGATGTTCATTTAACCATTCTTTAGCATAAGCAATCTTTTCTTGCTCTTCAGAATCATCTTCAAGCACCTCACCATCTTGCTCATCCGCATCAGGAGTTTTATTTGCAACATAGTTTTCAAAATCATTTACTTTATGCATTACCTTTTGGTGAATCTCATCTGCTTCAATAAGAAGATCAGGGTTATCACTAAGCAACGCTTCACGCTTTAAGCTTTTTGCTTTTTCTAAATCATTATAAAGATCACGAGCATATAACTTAAGGTTATTATCTTGAGTACCATCTAATTCATTTCGCAAATAATGGTTTTCTTGTTCCAATTTCTGACGATCTGCTAAAACACTTTTACGTTTTTTCTTTTCTAAATAATACTTTTCTTTATATAACTCAGCTTCATCTACAGTTGACCCATCTTCTTGCTCTTCTTGTTCTTCCTCTTCTACATCAGGCACATCTTCATCAAGACTTATATTAACAGAATCAACATTAAGCTCGTTATCTTCTACTGCATTCTCATCAATGATAGTACCAACAACATCATTTACTTTATTTTCAAAATCAGATTCATCTTGTACATTTATCATTTACTTAACCTCTCTTGGATCTTTAACTATAAAAAGTGGAGCATCATCAGTTATTGAAAATATTGGTAATTTTTTATAAGTTAAGCGTATTCCAGCATGTCTTGGAAAGGCTATCCAGTCACCAACTTTATACCAGTGCCCCCAATCTTTATAGTGCTCACCTGTAAAACAACATTTACCTATCTTAGCAACATAACCAACCATTTCACTATAAATTGCATTATTATTACTAATGTATAAACCTGATTTAGTTTTAACAGGAGGAATATATAACCTAATTATAATTTTTGTTGGATGAGATATACAATCATCAAATAATTTCAACTCTTCGTTTATATCAAAATTATCATAATCTATTCCCATTTCGTCTTTATCCATATTTATTCTCCTTTATGTAATTCTTTAATTGCATCACGCAAACCTGATAGTGCGTATCTGAAACCCAAATTGTACTTATAATCTTCCATATGATATATGTTACCGTTTATAAGCCTATGCTCAACATTTTCTAGACTTTCATTTATTGATTTTATTATTTCATTTAAAACGTAATCTGAATCTCTCATTAATACTTACTCCTTAATTTTTCTAATTCTAACTTTGCATCAAGCATTGCTTTTTCTTTATCGGCTTTAATACGTTCTTTAGTTTCTTCAAAATGTAATTGAGTTTTGAAAACATCGCCTTCAAGTTTCATATCAGCAATTTCTTTTTGAATAAGACTATGTTCACGTTTTTGATCAATATCGGCTTTTAACAATGCATTAGGGTTTAGTTCCTCATCCTCTTCCATATGCTTGTTTAAACCTAAACTTTCAACTGCTTGGGCTGCTTTAATAGCAATCATATTTTGCATTTCTGGGTCATTTGGATCAATTTGGCTTAAATCAATACCCATTTCTTGTTGCATTTGTAGCATAAACTTCATTGCAGAATGTTCTTGTATGTGAGCTTTAGCTTCCTCATTATCTACTGCTGAATGAACAACAATATGTGCATCGTGATTTTGATCTAAACCAGCTTTGACAGGTTTATTTTGCATCATGTTCATATTCTCAGTAACTGGGTCGGTAGGTTGCACTTCATTTTCTTGTACAATAAGGCTCTCAATAACATCAGTAGCTAATCCTTGAGCTTTAAAGATCATTTTTAAAACTTCAATGCTATTAACTTTATCAGGCATTTGCATTGCTGTTTGGAATACAGCTTCGGCTCTCATTATTCTTTGGATATTAGAATTAACAGAAGGATCAGACACAGGAACTATTTGAACAGAATCAATAAAATGTTCTTTAGTAATAATGTGACTTTCACCATTAATAAAAAACTCCTCTCTGTCAACTACTTCTTTAAATATATCATCAAGCAAACGTAACTCTTCTGAAAAAGATACATGCAAAGACTTTAGTACTGAAGATTGTATTTTGTTACTTTCTTCCAAGAACGCAATAGCTGTACCAGTTGGGATATCTTCCTTACTCTCCATCATGCCAAGCTCACCAGTAGACAATTGGTCTTGCATTTGACCAATAACCTCTTGTCTTAGTTGCATTAAAGCTTGTGATGGACCATTAGTTGGTAATGGTGCAAATAAATCCCTTACATTCCCTGGACCCTCCATAACTTGCCATTGTCCTGCACCAAGTGTTATATCTGTTTTTTGATTTTTAGTTGTTCCTTTTTGGATAAAACCAGCAGGTAAATTTTGATAAGTGGCAGCATCAATTGTTTGCCTTAACATATTGGTAACTGCTATTGCATTTGTACCAGATATACGAGCTAAACCCAAACCCCAAATATCAAAGCCTGTAAAGTATTGATATGCAACAAAATATTTCCTGCGAATAAAACTATCATCATCTTTTCTCCAATTGCGTTTAATAGAAAGTATCTCTTTACTCTCTTTATCAATTGTAACAATGTAAGGTTTAGCAACATCATTTATCTCATCCGAACTATAAGTAGGTTCAAACGTTTCTAAGTTTAAATAAATATGGCTTTCGTAAACATCGTGCAATGTGCGCTGTGTATAATTGTCAATATTAATAAGTAAATTAGGTTCTTTCTTTTCTGTATCATTCAAATCATTATTAGTTGCGCTATCTGTAATTTTTAAATAAGGTAGCTCAACTTCACGATAAACATTCGCCTTTTGATTTATTAAAATATCACGTGCTGATAGTTTTAAAATATGAGTAAGTCTGTTTGATTCAAGAATTGATGTACAATCAATATTAATTAAAAAGTTTTCAGGTAATATAAATCTTGATACAGGTTGTTTCAAAAGATCATCATAATAAACTTTTTTAATAACAGTGCCGTAAAACCCGATATAGTATAGTGAACGCTCATAATCTTTATAATAAGCAGAATCTTTTATAGTTAAGAAATAATTAAGCCATTGACTTCTTGTCTTTGCTATATCATCCAGCTCATCACTGCTTTGGCCGACTATCTTATACGAACATGGCCCACTCTCTGGTAGCAGTTCACTTCTAGATGTTGCGCAAAATCTAAGTAATGCAGTACTTAGTGTTGTATCAAACGTTCTACAAGCTTGAGTAAAAGGACTATCCGTTAGATCTTCTAGATTATGACCAAGATATTTTTTAACCTTATTGTGAATATCTAACCAAGGTTGCCTTGCTTCTATATCCTCGTCCAAACAATCTAAAATGTAAGATGATATTTTCTTTAAAGTTTCATCTTTCATATTCAAAGCTAAGTTAGCATCGAATTTATCGTCTTTATCACCTAATTCTTTTGAACCATCTAACTCATAAACAGTTGAGCCATCTTCTAAATCTTCAACAGCACGAAAATTACCATCTGCTATATCGTCAGGTATAACTTGAGAATTGTTTAATTTTAATCGTTCGTTATTTATTTTCATTGGTTGTTATTGGTTGGATTGATTTGTCTAAAAGAATACTTATCAGGTAATATATTACTCAAAGAGTTAACTTGAGATGGTGTAAAATTAAACTCCATAGGTTTTAGATCATCATTAGCTAATAGATTATCAGAACTAAAATTTCTAGTAACTAATGAATTATTAGCAATACTTCTCTTTGTATTTATATTGTTTTGTTGTACTTGATCAACATTAGGTTTGAAATTATTTTGTTGTGATAAGTATAGATTATCACTCTGTCCAAACATATTGTTTTGTTGGGGTAAGTATGGATTAGTTGGTGATTTAGATCTATTTCCCCAAGTAGGAGTTCTTTCTATTGAATGTCGTCTGTCTGTTATTGCATTATATATTGAGGGATATTCTTTCTGCGGATAAGCATTTCTTGCATGCCCTAACATATTATGTAAAAATTCTTGTTCATTACCATTTAATGCATGAATAGGGTTTTTATTAGTACCTGTTTGTTTATTAGTTTGCCATGATTTATTTAAATTGGTAAGTGCAAACGCAGGAAATTCCGAGGCAAATGTACCTTTAAAATGATAATTTGGGATAGTATATTTATTACCCTTATTATCTTGTCTTGTATTTTCTAAAGATGTAAGTTTTTGCATCTCTGATAATCCATTATCCCAACCATATTTTTGTTGTTGAAATTTGTCTTTTGTTTTTTTATAATTAGAAGCATTCCAATTACCTGTTGGTAATTCTTCTTTATACTGGTTTAATTCTGAATTTATTGTGTCTAACACAGAATCTGGTTTGTAACTATCACCCATACCAAATACTTTGAAATCTATTTTATTTTTTAATTTATTTATAGATTCATTGAATAAATTATCATTTTCTACTTTTTCACGCAATGCTTTTAAATCTTCCCATATCTTTGGCGTTAATCCATCAATTTGGTGGTCATTAGCATGTACAACCTCATGTGCCATAGTTTTGGGAGCAGGTATATAAGGATTTTTTTTAGCATTTAAATTATTAGGAAATTGAAAATAACTATAATCAGCCTTTGATTGTGGTTTTTCCATGTCACCCTCAAATGAATATGCACCCATAGCCCCTTTTTCATCTGTGGTAGCAACTTTTCCTATTCCAAATTTATTATACTTATTAAATTTCTTAAAAATATCCTCGTAAACATTACGATCATTTTCATTTAAAGTATCAGGATAATCCCACTTGTTTACATTTAAGTTAGAATTATTTTTTGATATATGATTTAAAATAAACTTATTATATTCAGAGTTTTTCATAAATTAACTATTTACATTATCTTGTTCATCTAATAAATCACCGCTAAATGTCAGAATAATATCTTTAATTTCATTATGATATATGGGATTTATATTTTGATCACTATAAAAATGATGATCCCCTACAACTAACCCAACCAATGAACTACAAGTTACACCTAATGCATTATTCTCATCTTGTATCCCTTGATTTTCAAATACATCAGTTATGTTGTAAGTATCAAAAAGACACCAAGCATTACTTATCATTATTAATACTTCTTTTGCTAACGCATTATTACCAGTAAGTAACTCTTTAAATTCTAACAACGTTTCAAATAATTCAATTTGTAAAACTGGCGGTAATTCTTTAAGACCTAAAACCTTCTCCGATCTCAACTTCATATAATAACCTTTACTTTCTAATAAAATCTAACTGTTTCTTTGTATTCATCGCTAGGCTCTCGATAGTCCTTTGGATGAGATATTCTACTACCATCTCTAAGCACAATCAATGCCTGAGTCATTGTATCTACATAGTCCCTTGAACTAACATTCGGAAAGTAACTTATGCTTGTAACAAACTCATCAGCAAAGTCGGCCATTTTGCTAGTATTATTCTTTTGACAAGGCATCCACACTATACCACTTTCTATTAAGGAAGTAATCAACCTAACACGCTGTATTTTATCACCATGCTTGTTAGGTATGAATGGTTGTGAGTATATACCTGCACGTCTTAAGTCCTGTATTAATGGATCACCAGAAGCCTTGGCCTCAATAACTATTAAGTCAGGTTGATATCTTGTGCTATGTGGTAAAACATTGCTTGCAGTGTCTGTATAATTATTAGCAAGTCTTTTAACTCTATCCCTAAGCTCTGGGTATTCTAACTTATCACGCCAACTTGAAAGTAATATCACGTTTTCATTGCCATATCTATCTAAAAATATTCCCCAAGTGGTACAAGCGGAATAGTTAGAATCATCATGAGCAGTAAGTGCAGTATCCCATGATTGTATTACAAACTCTAGTTCTGGAAGTTCTTCATATTGATATAACTTAAACCAATGTTTCTTAATCATGCCTCCCTCAAGTGGAGCAGGTCTTTGTTGGTACTGCGCTGCATAACCAGCTGTTCCCATTTCTCTCTTTAACTGCCTTACTATCTCAGGAGTATCACGGCAACTTAATAACTCACCCTCAACAGTTCTTTTATCATTAAAGTTAGATTTTAAACCACTTTCATACTCCATAGGCAATATGAACTTAGTCCATAAATTATCTACATCATTCCTAATTATATTACCTGATATATCATTCTCACTTTGCGAACGTTGTTGCACAACAATACGCACAGCAGTTCGTGCATCGTTAACACGATTGTACATTTTCTGCGACCACCAAACATTAACTTTCTCGGTCGTTACTTCTGATTCACCGCTTGGGTCGTTAGGATCATCTATTATTAAAATATTTCCACCTTTTCCGGTAGGAAATGCACCAGCACTTGTTGATATTCTATAGCCAGTTTTATTATTAGCAAAATAACTCTTACTGTTTTGATCTCTGCGCAACTTAAACCTATCTCCCCAATTATCCTGAAACCAAGTGCTTTCAATAACTAATTTGCTTGTATCAGCAATCTTTAGAGCGAGTGAATTAGTATACGATGCACAATAAAACTTTTCCTCTGGATTATGAAGCCAAACCCATACTGGAAATGCTATAGATATTAAATTGGTTTTTCCTTTACGTGGGGGAAGATTAATTAATAAATTCTTAATCTTTCTGTGATAACAATCTTCTAATGATTTTGATATTTCTTTTAAATACCATTCATCCACAAACTCCGTGTGTCCTTCAATGACGTGCCAAGCTTGCTTAAAGAACTCATATAAACTAGCCTCGGCAATGTCTTTGTCAGAATACAACATTATTAATCCACTTTATTTAATTTAGAATATTCTTTTGTAAATTGATTAAAAGTTTTCTTTATTTCTTTTGGATTGTTTTGCATTTTTAATTTAAGCCTAGAAAGTTCCGAAACTATTTCTTTATCCTTAGCATGTTCTAATCCTTTAGTAACTTCTCTTTCAAACACAGGTTTATGACTATGGTATATATCATACATCTCATTCTCACTTAAATGAGGATTCTTTTTAAAAAGATCATCTATATAACTTTCAAAATCTAAATTGGATTTTTCCTTAATTAGTTTTGGATCAGGAGCTAATTTTTTTAATGTGTTTGGGTTAGGATCTAAAAGTTTTACTTTAGAAGGTTTAGGGGATTTAGAAATGTTTTTTAAAGCATTAAAGAAGTGTTTCATGTTTTTATCCATTTGTTTAAATGTCAATAATGGTACTCTAATAAACCAATGGATATAAGTAATTAGAGTACCATTATTGACACTATATTAATCAGTTGTTAACGAGTGTGTTTTAACAAAATTATCTTGTTCATCAATTGCTAGATAACCCTGCAAGTCTGTACGAAAAATATGGCTTTTACCATTAACATCAGTTATTTTAAATCTAAAACTACGACTGCCGATAGTTCCAAAAGTAACTGCAACAGGATCTAATGCTTCAACAACTATAGGTTGAGTGTGTTTTACATCTTCGGCTTCAATAGCTTTATCTTTTTTATTAACTTTACTCATTTATTTCTTTCCTTTTGCCATTGTTCAAAAGCTTCACGATCATTTTTATAATCTACAAAAAGTTTTACATCTTTATCATGAGCTTCTTTTTCTTCGGGAGTTTTTACGATTTCTTCTTCAATTTGTGTTTCAGGAACAGCTTCACTCCAACGCCCTTGCGTCTTTAGATAAAAGATCGCAGCAGTCATGTTACCAGCTCCACCATGCATTGCATGCTCTTGTAAATTGTCTGCTATTCGTTGAATTGCAATAGCTTTTCCTCTTTTATAGCTTTCAGCCACAAAAGGTTGACGCTTAAACACATCGTAAAGAGTTGTAATGCCAATTTTAAAATAATCCGCTATTTGAGATACTGATAAGCTAGCTGCTAACTCTTCAATCTTTTTAATGTCTTTTTCATCAAAAACATTCCTTTCGGTGTTATAGCCTGCTCCAGAAACTCTTTCCTTATGCATCTACCTTAATCCCTTATTCAATATTTTTTACTTCTAAGATTAAACCTAAGCTTCATCATCAGCTAGAACATGAAACAAAGTTTAATCTTGCAAGAAACTATGCAAACAATTCACACAGCTTCACGTATAATAAATAATTTTTTGTTAGCTGTCAACATTAAAAATTTATTGTATAAATGCCAGCTGGATTATAAAGGTTAAACTCTCTTTCAGAACTTATTTTAATTTCAATCGCATTTATCCCCTCATGAATTGACAACTCCATTGGTCTTTTTACATAATGACGAAAGGATACAGGAGCATCAGTTATAATAGCTGCAAAAGTAGGGGAATGTATAAACTTGTTTAAAATCAAATTTTGAGGAAAATACTCACAAAGTCCATCAGCTAACATCTCTTTAGCTGCAAACATAAGGTTAGTTGATACCAATAAAGCCTTAGGTTTTACATTAGGAACATCATTATGATCCAATAATGTAAATACTTTTGTAATA
>JAUKPQ010001332.1:0-15386 GCA_032273045.1 Chloridella minuta
TCAACAATTCTGTTTAATTTAGATAGACCAATTACTTGTCCATTTTCTCCGGCAATATAACCAATATGAACTACTCCTCCAATTGTTTGGTGGTGATGTGAACACATTGAAGTTAACGGTATATTACGTTCTATAATAATACCATCATAACCATCTGATGGAAACGATGTAATTGGAGACATTGCGTTATATCTACCAGCCCATAAATCATTTACATATGCTTTAGCTACACGACGAGGTGTTTCCATTGAGTTTGGATCATTTCTCCAATCACATTTTAAAGCATCTAAAAATTGACCATATGCCTTTTCAGCTTTATCAATCATTTTTAGTTTTTCTTTATCATTTAAGGGAAAACCTTCTGCAACACCATTTGCAAAACCTACTTGTACCACTTCTAATTCTTCGTGGATTTTTCTTCTTTTATTCTCCATTTATAACTTATTTATTTATCTAAATATACGAAATATAATTTGAGTAACCAAATTTACTGTTATACCTCCCTTTGATCTTCAAATGCAATGATGTGGGGTCTCCAAGTTAATCTATAACCGTTATCTCTTACCCAATCAAACATTTTAGGGTAGGATTTGAATAAAGATTCTCTTGAATCACCAGCGGGCATAAACCATACTTTCTCTTGAGGTATGTCTAGCATTTTAATACAAGCCATAATTTCTGCTAATGCTTCTTGATCCTCTCCATCCCATACTGGCTTCAAATGGTAGTCAGAGTGATACGAGATTGATTTAGAAATTGCATCGTAGTTTAATCTTAACTTGTTATGTTGCTTGATCATTTTTTCATCTGTAACGTCTCCTTGAGGTGTGAGAACACCAACTTTAGGGACAGAGTTACTGAATTTAGGAGAAATTGATAACAAGTTGATTGGGTAATCCGTTTCAAGAAAATGACTTCCTTCGGTCTCAATCGTAATGAAAATATTTCTTTCATGTGCAAAGTGTGTTAATTCGTTTACTAATGCAGGATGCATTGTAGGTGATCCTCCTGTTAGCATCATCTCGGTAATATGAGGATTTGCATCGTACATATTAATAATGTCTTGGAAGCTGATATGTCCTTTCTCAGGATGAATACTGGTGTACCAAGAATCACACCAACCACCTTCACCAAACCAACATCTGTGAGTACAACCTGTTGTTCTAATTACTACTGTTGGATAACCTGCTCTACTTCCTTCTGATTGTACTGCTGTATAAAGCTCTACAATGGGAAGTGTTTTGTTATAATCTTCTATTCTTTTCATTTGTTAATATAATTTTATATTTGTTTAATTGTAGGAGGTATAAATAAGAAATCTTCAAAAGCTACGTGTTTATGGGTGTACCCTAAATCATATAAATATTTAAATCTTTTCCTAAGGGTTTTTTCAGATGCTATTTCACCCGTTTCTATACTTTCAAAGCATTCTATTATTATCAGAGGAAGAAATTTTGCTATAGTTTTTTCTGCTCCTTGTATTACCATTTCTTCAAATCCCTCAACATCTACCTTTAAATAATGAAGTTCTTCTAACTTCATAGAATCAATAGTTACTAATTCTACTTCAATTCTGGAAGATACATTACTTTCTCTGGTAAGCCCACCTCCTTCTAACCCTGTTCCTCCAACATTACCATCAGATATCCATTTAACATAGGTTTTAGAATTGGTATTTGAAACTCCTTTTTTAATAGTAGTTACATTGGTACAATTATTTAATTTTAAGTTTCTGTTAAGCATCTCAAAAGAAATGTCCATTGGTTCAAAGCAATATAGTTTTTTAACTACTTTACTTATTTTTACGGATAATGTTCCTATATGAGCTCCTACTTCTACAACTACGGAGTTAGAATCAAGGTATTGATCTGCTATATCGTGCTGATGTTCTTCCCATCTCCATCCTCTTCTAATACAATCTGAAATACCACAAAATTTATACAGATAAAAAGAGGCAGGTTGATAATTGTGATAATTATTTAAAGTGGTTACACCTGGTTCTATTATAAAAGGATTAGGGTTTATTATGTCAAATAAATTACCTCTTCTATAAGATTCTCCCCAATCTATAAAGCCTTTTACTTTAAGGCATTCTTGATCATATAATTTTTTAACATTAACTGCTCCATTTTTATTTTGCAGTATTTTTTTACCTGTTAAATCCCTAATATACTCTGTACCCTCTTCAAATGGAAGTAAAACTAGATTTCCATGTACTCCTTCAAACCCAACTATACTATCCTCTTCTTTTCTTTTTAGGAAATGATTTATAGATCTACCTAAACAACCCGGACCCGCAAAATCTAATTCCCATTCAGGAAGAACACCTTTAGAAACATATTCTACAATTCTATTAATACAGTCTAACATTATAGGGTGCTTAGGAGATGCACCAATAAAACCATTAGCTACATTATATCTTCTTCTTGTATCTCCATTATTAAGGTCAATTGGAGCTACAAAGTTAATATTAGATTTAATAAAGGTATCTAAACTACCCAAACATATTGTATCTACATCAACATAAAAACCACCAATTTTATAAAGAATACAATATCTCCATAAATCTACTTTAAAGGCCCCAGGTTTAATTCTATTGTAAGTGTCATATATTTTAGAATCAAAATTATTTTTAATAAAATCTTCCCTAGATTTTTTATCATATAATATATGATCGTATTTTGGATTCTCTATTTTCCAGTCATTGACTATTTTTTGAAATACTGGGGAGAAATCAAGATGGTCAAAAGTTTGATGTATGATTTTAGGTATAGACATTTAATTATTCTGTAAAAGATGCTGTGTTTTTTTCATGTTCTCTAAATTCAACTCTAGTAACTCTTACTCTACTATCAGTTTCAACTTGAACAAAATCATTAACTTTATTAAAAATATATTCTGCAAATTTTTCTGCTCCTACATTTGGAAGAATTCGGATTTGAGCTACTTGAGTAGTATCCATTTGTTTAAATGCTTCTAACCAAGGATCATCCTCAGCTATAATCATAGTATGATCAAACATATAATCCATCCATGCTTTTGGATTTAAACCATCAATTGTATTTTTAGCACGTTTCATTCCACCAAAATCCCAAACCCAATTTTTTTCATCTAAATCACCTTCAAAATCTATTCTGAATGAAATACCATAACCATGAAGGAATTTACAATGGGTACCTTCTGCTTTCCATTGTCTAAATACACAACTAAACCCGTCGAATACTTTACTTGATTGAAAATTACTCATTATAAAAGGTTTTTACTTGTTGTTCTGTTCTAACACCTACAAATTTACTAATTAAATCACCATTAGCATTTACTTTTAATACTGTAGGGATATTACGGATTCCGTATTTTGTTACTATTTCTGTATCTGCATCTGCATCTACTTTTTGTACTGGGATTGTTTCGGCTACTTTATTCATTATAGGACCGAATTGCTTACATGGACCACACCATGCTGCACTTACATAAATTAATTTATTCATATTTTAATTTTAAGGTTATTATACTAATTCTTCAATTATACCAATAATTTCACTAAATATAAGAATCCCAGATGCAACACCCAAGTTAAAGGGGATAAAAGTGTATCCTAATATTCTAATTGATGATTTAATAAAACTAATAATTTGATGCTTTCTTGCATCCGGGAGTTGTTGTGTTTTCTTTTCCATTTTTTTTATAATCTAAAATAAATCCTATTAATACTACAATATTCATTCCTAATGAACATAGTATTTCTGTAATATCTTCATAAACATTAGACATTAAATGAATATGACCCACCATCCAAAAGGGGATTGCTAGGTTTTGACTTATCCAAATAACAGTAAATGTTAAAAATTTTTTCATTATTTCCAAAAAATTTGAACCCCCATTATACATGCCGCTAACGCTAAACATATTCCGGTTTTCAAAGTAAAGGGCTCATTAAACCAAAATCTAGACATAAATGTAAATACTATAGCACCTACTGCAAAACCTAATAACCTTGAAGGCCATAAATTTCCATCAAAATGAGCAACCATATATTTTACAGAACCAATATACAAAAGTGATATTGGAACTCCAAATAAAGCAGCTGTAAATGGATGTTCCTTTATCCATTCATATTTAAATTGACCTTGAAGTTGAACAAATGTAAGTATTTGAGCAATAATCCCTAAAGTTAATCCTATTATAAAATTCATATGTAATGTAATAAAATGTAACTTAATTTATAACCCGTAAACGCCCCAATTGCTGATGGGAATGGAAATACTATCAGCTTACCCAGATCAGTTATGTATTTAGGTCGGTTAACAATTCTACCTACAAAAAAATAATAAGCTAAGTACCCCATTAATACCGCTATATCGGTTTTTGTTGCAATAAATACAACCAATGTTGCTCCTAAAAACCCAAATATAAAATTATCTCTAACGCCCTCCCAAATTTCTTTGTTTGTTGCTTCTTTATATTCTTTAACAATCTTTTTTACTTTCATACTATTGTTTATATTATTAATATACGAACAAAAAATTGGGGAACCAAATGGTTCCCCTAATTTTAGTGGCTATCGCCTACATCATTCTTCTCTCCGTAGATCAAATAGTCGGGGTTAATTACCTTTGCTACTTTTTTTCTATCACCTGAGATCTCTTTGATTACAATTCCTTCATGTGGTACTTTTGTTCCGTAAATGAAGTTGTTAAATACAAACTTATCTTGGATTTCTTGATTCCATTTACCTTCATAAAGAACTTCTACATGAAAAAGTTCTAATTGACAAGAAGTTACTAAGTGAGTTGTTTCTGGTGCTAGGTACTTTCCATTTACTGTGATATCAAATGCTACAAACTTAATATCAGTTAAACCATATTCATAGTTCTTTTGAATTCCTGCTCCATAAATTTCTCCATAAAGAACTAATCCAGATCCTAAATCCTCTACACTATATTTTTTAGCTTGATTCCAAAGTCTTTCCTTAATATCATATTTTTCTTCAGTTGTTCTCCAAACATCAGTTGAATAGAATCCTTGAGAGTCACTTCCTTTCTCACAGTTATGTGATCCGTAAATGTATTCATAATCAACCCACTCATCAGCTAGTCTAAAGAATTTTTTTACTTTATCCCAGAATGACAATTTACCTTTCTTTACAATACCGTATCTAGCATTTGTACCGTGAATCTTTCTAGTAATTTGAACTTCATCTTCTGAAGTGAACATTCCGTCAACGTTTTTAAGGTTTGGGAATTTGTAATAGATGTGGAAGTTTTGATTGTCTCTCCACTTAATCTTTCTACCTGAAGCAAGTTGAATTTGTTTAACTGGTGGTTCGTATTTGATAATTCCTAAGAACTCCATACAGTCGCTTCCTTCTTTCAAATCAAAGTCACCCATAGTTACTTTACCTCTAAGGTATTTCATTGGAATGATTAAACATTCAGAATAAACTCCTCTTAGTTTAACAGTTCTTACTCTGCCTCCTTTTCTTAGATAAGAAGTAACTCCCATTTCCTCAGATAGTTTTTCTGGTATAACTGCATCAGTAGTTGCAATGATTGTTTCATCACCTACTTTAAATTCTCCTTTTTTAGTAATAGCATTCCATCCACCTGCGATTACAAGTTCGATGTTATCTGCTCCTTCGATTGCTCTTACTTCGTTTATTTTTGCTACAAAACAGCAGCTATTCAAATTCTCCATTATATTAATTCAAATTTAGTTAATATGTCTCTTTTTTCTTCTTTATTAATTGGTAACAAATAGTTTTTTACATTAGCTATAATATTTTTACTATAAATTTGTTGCAATACATCAAGTTTTATTGTTTTCTTTACAATCTGATTTGGGTCACTTTTTAAACGACCATTTTTATAATCGCCAATTGCTTTAAGAATATTATTTTTATAACCACTATTACAATCAATCAAATTTATTTTATGCTCAGTGTATTGACCATTCACTATAATTCTAAGTTGATGAACCTTTTGAGCTTTACTATAAGTAATTTTATATTCATCATAACCTATGTGTTTAAACTCACCACCAGTATTTTCATATTTTGCAACTTTAAAAAGATTTTCCATTTTCTTCTTTTTTAAACTTTAAATATTGTTTATTATGCTCTTCTTCTAATTGATTAGGAGCAAACTCTTCCCAATGCTGTACGATTCTTTGAGCACATACCTTATGTAGTTCTTCTAAAAATGCTACACAGACATGACCTTCTAAAGCATCCATGTATTGATTAGCTTGTTCTTCATAGTCTATATATGAACCTGTTTCATTCCATATAACGGCTTCTTCTAACGATTCCTGTATCTGATGAAGAAATATGTGAACATATGTACGACTTCCTAATTTAATTGATTTCATAATTTTATTTGAATGATTTAAAATTATCTTTTCCTTCTTCTGTTTCAAACCACATGAACTCAAGACATTTATAAACACTTAAATCTGTTTCATAACAATTTTTAATATAGTCTTTATATTTTTCAAAATCCTCATCAGTGTACTTGTAATCGTCTTCTGTACGTCTGTCTTTTAGTCTTTGTAAGTAATCTTCAAATGCTTCTTTCATAACTTTTGTTTTAATATAAATCTTCTGAGTATAGTTCTATTGAATTGTAATTCAATTTTCCTCCATTCTTACTCCAAATTTCAGCACCTTCTTTTCTATCAACAAATCTATTTTTATTAGTTAAGAATCCTTGTACATGTTCTCCATGTTCAAATAATCTTTTTCCTGTAAGTGCTACTATGGATGATATACAATTGCCATGTCTAAAACCACTAATAACAACTCCTCCAGGTGTGTTGATAGGTCTGTGAGTTGCTCTTTCAGCTTCTTGTAGCCATATTGCAGCACATAGAATTTGTTCTTCGTTTTGTTTCATAACCTTTGTTTTAAATTTATACCTAAATATACGAAATTTATTTTGATTTTCAATTTTTCTTCTTTTTATTTTTCTTCTTAATTTTTTCAGGTCGTTCAGGCCTTTCTGTCATTAAATGTCTTGGAGGTAGTGGTATAAACTTACTTCCTCTTGAAGTCCTACTATCGCTATTAAACAATGAATACCAAATTAAAAACCCTATCATAATTTTATTTCAAATCTATCTTTCATTTGTACTAACTTTTCTTCTGGTACTCCATGCTCATTTACTCCTCCGTGTCTATTTTCTACAATTAAAGAATAAACTCTGTATCCGTACTTTTCTGCTAAGTCAAAGTAATAATCCATTTCCCAAGTCTGAGTAAATGTATTTGATACTACAATTTTTTCAACACTATTTTTTGCCCAAACACTTACAGCATTTTGACACCAAGCATGTGCATCTTTTAATTTAGAAGGATCAAATTTGTATTCATCCCCATCCATAAAATACTTATCAGATTCTATATGCATTCCTCCTAGGGATTTTGCTAATGTAGATTTTCCTGCTCCAGGAACTCCTCTTAATAAAAATAACTCTTTCATATTATAATCTCCTTTCATGATGATCCTTTGGTAAGGCTAATTTTTTAACTTCTCTATCTTTCATAATTGAAAGTACTTCATCTAATGAAATTGGTTCTAAATCATTTCCATCTACTCCTACATCCATTGCTTTACCATCTGCTATTCTTAAATGTGGAGGTAAATGAACATGACCATGTAAATGAATTACTCCTGTGTTCATATTATCCCATGATGCAATTGGAAAGTGCATTAAAACAAATTTAAACTTTTCAGTTGTTGCCTTGTTTATAGGACGTCTCAAATCTAAGTTTATGTAATGATTAACTGAAGAAAATAATGATTTAACACCATTTTTATCGTTGTCAATATGGTGATCATGGTTACCTAATATAAGATGAATATTTTTACATACAATCCTACTTCTAAATTCTTCAATCATTTCAAACCCACCAAATGACCAATCACCTAAATGAATTAATATATCATTTTCTCCAACTTTGTTATTAATGTTATCAACTAATAAGGTATTCATATGATCAAGTGATTTAAAATCTCTTGTTAAGTTATCAGCATCAGTCCACTTTGTAGTTGCTCTACAAATGTTTGAATGGTTGTAATGTGTATCTGAGGTAAAGAACAATCTTTGTCCTTTTTCTAATGTGATTTTCATAACTATCTATCTTTTAATCTTTTGAATACTGCTTTAATTTTTGGCTCTTCTAATTTAAGTTTCAAAGATTGCCATTTTTCTTCCAAGAAATCTGTGTATTCCTTTTCAGTTTTAAAACCCATTTTTTTCCAATCCATTTTCATAACCTTAATTTTTTAATTATGGGTAAATATACGAACTAAAAATCGCGTCTCCAAATAGAGGCGCGATTATTTTTATTGGATAAAATTTTATTGTGGTCCAGGTGAGGATCGAACTCACATATCTCTCGGTTATGAGCCGAGCGCCTTCACCAATTTAGCTACCGGACCAAAATAAACTAAATGTGTTATAGGACGAAAAGTCACGTTAACCAACTTTCACACTATATAAAGCAGGTTCTTCTTTGTACCCTCTGCAGTGGGTGCCTGACACCGACATTTAGTTCTTTGTAGCGTAGCGTGGAATCGAACCACCCCGTAGACCTTATGAGAGTCCCATGCAACCATTACACTTTAACGCAATTTATAAGCGGACTATGACGGTAACGATCCGTCTTCTCTTGGGCGACAACCAAGTATACTACCTCTGTACTAATAGTCCAAATCACTTTTTCTTTCTCAACAATCTTTACCACTAGGATAATATTTGTCCTTAGGAAATCTAAAAGTGTAAAACCTTACATCGTGGAGCTATAGGGAATCGAACCCTAATTTATGATTTGCAAAACCATTGTAATTGCCATTATACGATAGCCCCGAATTGTACTGCGTATGGGATTCGAACCCATGCCTTATCATAGAAAGTGATACGTGTTTACCCCTTCACTAACGCAGCGTTTATTGAGCGAATGGAGGGAATCGAACCCTCATCCCTTGATTGGAAGTCAAGAGTAATGACCATTATACGACATTCGCAATTTGGTAAAGCTTAGTCCAAAACCGGACCATCCACCTACTTTACCTGGCAGGAGTCTCTTTATGTGGATTTACGGGTGACCACAACCTACAGGACCAACCATGAGACTAGCTCCCTCCGTTGGTAGTTATCGTCCTAGTGCTAGTTCAGATAACAGCTGAGCTCTCGGCCAGGATCGAACTGGCTCTATTCCGGGTTACAAATCCGGTGCACCACCATTTGTGCGTCGAGAGCATTTAATTAGAGTCGGTTTTCGTATCCGTTCTTTTGCCGCCACCAGTAGCAAATGCTTTACTATAAGCTAACTCTAATATTCTTTGTAGGCGACCAGCACTCCGGTCCTTCTGAGACATGAAGTCTACCCATATCCTGTAACCAGGTCCTACTATCGTACTCAAGGAGAGACTCGAACTCTCAATAGACGGGTTCTAAGGCCGCCGTGTATACCAATTCCACCACCTGAGCAATTATTGAGATCAAGGTAAGAATCGAACTTACTCTGCAGAGTTTGCAATCCTGCCGACCTCCATGGTCATCCTGATCCTATTCACCTAGCCTGACCTTCCAGACAGTACATGTCACAATTAATTTGGCGCCGTGTTATGTAGTAGGTGATTTATTTGTAATAAAATGTAAACCTAGTAACATCAAAAGAGTAGAATGGAGTTTCTGAAATACTGTTATTAATAATTCCCCATTTTGTTCTGTACATTCCTTTTCCTAAGTGTATAAACTCTTCGTTATTATCTTTTCTAATAATTAATACTGGATGTTTCATATCTTAATTTCTTGTACTTAAATATACGAACCCTATCTTTAATATCCAACTAAAAGAATAAAAATGTTTCCCATTCTTTTGGTATGTAAGTCATACTTCTCATTAACATCAAATAGTGAGGTCTTTTTGGTTCTGGAATTTCTTTACCATATTCCTCTAATGTTAAATCTGCTTTTGCATGATTACATGGTCTACAAGCTGTTACTAAATTATCCCAGGTATCTTTTCCTCCTTTTGATTGAGGAATAACATGGTCTAATGTTAATGTTCTTTGATTTGAACAACCACAATATACACATTCGTAATTGTCTCTTCTGTAAACGTTCTCTCTTGTTAGAGGTACTTTTTGAATGTTTTGTTTTACATACTTAGCTACTCTGATAATAGAAGGTTTGTAAATGGTTAATTCAGGGTTAATTACATTAAATGTTTCTGGATGCTCTGCTATCACTTCAGCATTACCTTTATAAAAAATCACGAACGCTCGTTCGGTACTTATAACTGATCTTGCTGTAAAGCTTGCATCCACTACTAGCGCTTTTTGATACTTACTCATGATTTTTATATTGTGTTTTACGGTTATACTTCCAGGTCTTATGTTCTCTGTATTTGTGAGAGAATTGTCCTTTTCTGTAATGAATACCTTCGTCCCAATAGGAGGGGTATTCAAATTTTAAAAAGATTAATCTGTAATCTTTAGAGCAAGTTGCTTTGCTCAATTTACTTCTGTTAGTGTGTACACTCATTTTTGCTCAATTTTAGGTTAATAAACCTAATGAGCATCGAATTTCTTTTTCATAATTAATAATTTTGCACGCCCCGTAGGAATCGAACCTACCCGTCGAGGTTTTGGAGACCTGACCGACACCTTGTCTGTGAGACGCATTTGTAGGATATCGTTTAACCTACTATGAATGGCCTATTCATATTTACCTATTATAGTTGCATCCTAAACGGGAAACCATAGTGTACGATTTTTTTGTACCCCATCCAGGAATCGAACCTAGAATTAATCTTTAGAAGAGATTCGTTATATCCGTTTAACTAATAGGGCAGTTGAGGTCTTAGTAGGAGTCGAACCTACGTTCTATCGTTCGTAGCGATAAGTTCTTCCAATTAAACTATAAGACCAATTGTATCCCTGGTGGGAGTCGAACCCACAAGCCTAAGCACAGAATTTTAAGTCCTGCATGTTTACCAGTTTCATCACAGAGATATTTTGGGTGTAAGAACGGTACTGCCCCGTCTTCTCAAGATTCACAGTCTTGCGCTTCACTAAAAAGCTTCGAACACCATATAAAATTAAAGACAGGATTCGAACCTGTAATATCAATAATCATAAGGTCGCAATCCCTAACTGCCTAAGTGCCATACACCTCCTGCTTGGATGATTATTGTGCGTCTACCATTCCGCCACTTTAATTTTGTACCGACTACAAGTTACGCTCTTGTCTGAGAATACTTATGAGATATTCTTGATCCTAGATCAAATCGGTAGTTGCGGAAGACAAGAGAATCGAACTCTCACCTGTGTTAACAGGAACATCTTAGCAGGATGCCGTAACAAACCAATATTTACCTATCTTCCTTTTGTTGGTAATATAGGAATCGAACCTATAACCTCTCACGTATCAGGCGAGTGCTCTAACCAATTGAGCTAATTACCAATTTTTGCTGGCCCGGTAGGACTCGAACCTACATAAGATGATTAACAGTCATCCGTAATAACCTTTATACGACAAGCCAATTTATTGTGGACCCTGTAGGAATCGAACCTACTCCTCTAGTTCTTCAGACTAGCGTACGCACCAGCTATACCAAAGGTCCAAGAAAGCGTTACTACCAATTATACTAACCGCCCCGTTTCCAGGACAGTATGGGACTCGAACCCATACCTCTCTACTTCGTGGGACACTGTGGAATCGAACCACACCTTCTTACAGAACGATTTTACAGACCGCTTATCACACCAGTGACTGAAGCATCCCAATTTTGTACCTCGTAGTAGAATCGAACTACTGCCATTTCCATGTAAAAGAAATACGCTCCCATTACGCCAACGAGGCTAGTGCTACACCTAATCACAACTAATAAGCATATTGGCTTATTACTTAATCTTACAACAGCTTTTAACTGAGAGATTGTAAGGTTGTGTATGTAGCTATTGTACCCCCGGATGGCCTCGAACCATCTACCCCTCCGTTAAAAGCGGAGTGCCCGTCCACATGAGCTTCGAAGGCAAATACAATTCTATGCAGCGACTCTATACGCCCTATGAATTGAGAACAGTCTCTCTCGTCGGGATAGAGAGTGTCGAACTCTCCACCTCTTGGTCCCAAACCAAGCGTCGCACCCCGCGACTATATCCCGCTATAATGTGTTTTAATTTGATGACAATTAGCACATCTAATTTTACACTTTTTGATTTCAGTTTTTATGGTATTTAAACCCATTCCTGTACCTACTAAATCAGATATATTATATTTTTTATCTGATAAGTGATCGAATTGTAATACTCTCCAATCTTTTATTCCACAATCTACACATTGTCCATGTATTTTTTTATATCTATTAACAAATTCTTTATTTCTAATTATTTGCTTTTTTTGATTTTCAATATGTTTAGAATTGCCATGTTTTTTATAATGGTTTTGGTCTCTAACTTTACAACATTCTTTACATTCATTTTGAAATCCATCTTTTTTATTTTTATTTTTGTGGAATTCAGAAATAGGTTTTATTAAATCACATTTAACACATTTTTTCATAATATTATTTTATTATAAATATTTGGACAAATGAAAATTATTCCAAACCTTACAATTATTGTTGGCTTACTAGGATTCGAACCTAGACTGAATCAGTCAAAGTGATTTGTGCTAACCGTTACACTATAAGCCAATATTGAGGAAGACATGGGAATCGAACCCACAACGGTGTTACCCGCTACTGCTTTTCAAGAGCAGCTCCTCGTCCATTCGGCCGCCTTCCAAATTTTATCCAATATGTCAATGAACTCTTTTTATTAATTTATATAAAAAAAAGACTCGAATCTTTGTTTTGATCCGAGTCTTGATTTAAGTTATATGTGTATTTAACTATATCATACCTCGGTACCGCCTGTTTTAGGTTCGTTATTATACGCTGCAAAGCCTAAAATGACATCACCACATAACGAATTCGACCACATCTGTGATGTCGGTCTCAGCGTTGCGCTACTAAATTGGTGTATGTTTTGAATTGTTGTCATTTTATTAATTGTGCTTATACGTATATAAAAAGAAAGTAAAATTGATTTTTTTTCTGCCTTTTTTCTTATACCTAAATATACGAACTATTTTTTGCTATTCCTAATTATTTTTAATTTATTTTTAAGATACCGTTCTTTTTTGTTAATTTATCCTTTTATTAATTTTTTCGATTTAGTTTGATCTAAATACTTTTGTTCTAATTTGTCTACTCTAGAGTCTGTAAATGATAGACTGTCTGAGTGTAGTCGATCTACTCTATCTATTTCTTGATCAACTCTTCGATTAACTAATTCATCGTTTTTTTGAATCCAATCAATCATTTCAGATTGGTTACTTTTTAAAGCTTCTACTTTTTTTGATGTCTTAAACGCCACCACAACTACCCATACAAAGGCAACTGCACCAACACCTAAAACAAATGCTAAAATTTGTTCCATAGTTTTGTTTTTTTAAATTCAAAGAACGGTAATCTTAAAATTTGTTGTCAGGACAGGATTCGAACCTGCTTCTGCTTTGCCATAAAGAGTATATTTCAACTCAACCTTGGGGAGGTGCCACCAACCAATGGTCTCCTGACTATTTGGAATCGGTAAGGGATTTGAACCCTTATCACACATAGAAGTGCTGTTACCCTCTGCCAGCATTACGCTGATTACACCAACCGATTCTTTTAGGGCCGGACTCGAACCGGATACCGTTTCATTTAAAACGGACTAGACAACCAGTATTTCATGGATTCGGAAACCATTCCTCATTACGCCCACCTTGTTTACATTACCAACCTTGGTCTTTCTTGTAGCCTTCCGAGTTATCAGTTACGGGGCTTGTACAAGATCAGGGTTTCTGATTGAGTGCAATAAGTGACGTCTTCCTACTATAAACCCTTGTTCGGAAATTAATACACTCTACTTCTCAATTAACAGCGAGCATTGGTAATTACTTTACAGATACTGAATCTACTGTTGTAGAAGGGATTTCACTAGCATTAACGTGAAGTGAATCATCCACTTTTACTGAATCTACAGCTGTTGAATCTGTTGTTGTTAATTTTGATGATGGAGTAACTTTGTTACAACTTACCATCACTACAGCCGTTAAGGCTAATACTAAAACTAATTTTTTCATTCTTATTTTTTTATGTTTAACTTATATTTAAATATACGAACCTTATCTCAGGTATCCAAATTTTTTATTAGAAGCTTACTGTTGAAAGAACTTTAATGATAGTTGTTTCTGGGTCAAAATCTTTATCTAATTGTTTTGCAACTAATAAATCAATTGATGTTCCATTTTTTTGCTCAACCCATAATTCTTTTACGAATTTAGTTCCATTGATTTCATTTGTATCTGGATCTCTATGGATTGTGAATACTGCTACGTTTACTTGTTTTGGTGTCATGCTGTTTTGAATTTGGTTTGAAAAATTAATTGTTGAATTTCCTGATAATGTTAATCCTGAATAACCATCAGTTATTGTGTTGATAGATGTTCCTGAATGTCCTAATGTTGTTCCTGTTGATATTGTTCCTGAATATCCAGTTACTAGGTTTGTTGTGTTTGTTTCAAACATAATTTTATTTGTTATGATTATCTAATACTTTTGTTACTTCTGTTACTACCTCATCTTCGTAATTTTTAACTGATTGATCGACTAAAATATTATCTCTAACTGATAATTGAATTGGTCTTAAATTCATAGGTACACGAATATTATCGTAACCATTATTTACGTTGTCCGTGTTGTTTAAATCTTGAAATGAGATGTGTGCAAAAGTTCCTTCTTCTGTTATTTCAATATTAAATACTTCAATGTTTGTTACTTTTTTCATATCTTATTTGTTTTTAAATGCTAATATAATTCTCTTTGACTATATATTTTGTATTCTCTGCTCCTAAATTATTAGGGTAAATTGATACTGTTTCACAATTTTCTTTTTCCACACCTTCTCCACCACCATATGCTAATGTAAATCCAATATGTTTATAATTAGAATTTACAAATACATCAGCATCTTGATTGTACTGTTCAAGTTTTTCAATTAAATCTTTTACTTTCATAATCTTATTTGTTATGATTATTTAATACTTTTATTACTTCTGTCACTACATGTTCCCATGTTACTGGTCCTGTTTCGTCTGCATAAGGAGCTGGATCTTTTCTTCCTAATTTAATAAATGCTTCTACTCTTTCAACTGATGAAGCTGATTTATAATCTGAGTACCATTCTCCAAATTCATCACCTTGGCAATAATAGATTGGTTTATAATATGTATTAGTTCTTTTATAATCTTCATCAAAATCTAAGTATAATTCTTTACACAATACTTCTCCG
>JAUKPQ010001441.1:0-15371 GCA_032273045.1 Chloridella minuta
TACAAGTTCCGCTCCTCACCCTGAGAAAAATCGCAGGCCACCCCATCCAAGGTGGCCTGCTATCGATCAACTACTCAACGTCCATCTCAACCGAGACTCGGCCTGCTTCATGCTGGCCTTTGATGACATCGGTGAATCGGGCTCGGATCTGCTCCGCAGCTTCCTGGTCGAGGATCCCAATTCGCTTGTACTGCGCAAACGAGTACGTGTCGCCAGCCTTGTTCTTCTCAGCCTTCAACGTGATCTGAGTGATTGCCCTTGTGTAGGCGATGTCAGTCATCTTCACGATGTAGTCACGAGTCGGACGAATGCTGGTCGGCCCGAGGCGAAGCTTGATCGGGAACACGTCCTTCTCACGAAGAACGTACAGAACCTGATACTCCTTCGCTCGCTTGCCACGACCGTCTCCCTTGGTCGACGTGCCAAACTGGACGTATGGGATCGCCTTCGGTCCATCCCACCAGAACAGACGAGGTAACTGATCTGCAGGCATCGTCTTGAACCGATCGTCCTGACGAATCTCAGCCTCGGTCAGCTCGGACGCAGCAATGCCTTCCTTGACGTCCTGCGGAACTTCAGCCCAGTCACACTGCAGACGACCGATCTTCATGTCGTCAGTGACGAGAACAGGCTTCTGATCGCCTGGTCGTTCAGACTGCCACAGCACTCCCTGCTTGCAGCGATACACAATCACACCTTCGATCTTCGGAGTCGCAATCGCACCCTCCGGAGTCTCAATCTCAAAGTTCAGAGATCCACCAGTCGGGTTCTTCACCCGGATCAGGTCAGAGTCACGGAACTGCTCGCCATCCATGTTCTCCCGAATCGCAGCCAGGGCTTCCATAGCCTCCGGGGCATTCGAGATCGCCAAATACGAAGTACGTGGAATCAGCGCAAGACCTGTCGACATAACACACTCTCCAAAACGAACAAAACGGACAAACAACCAACGATCAAATGTTTTAATTGATTGGAATGGTGCGGATTCGAACCGCATCGATCTAGCACTTCTGTCCCTCTGACTGCCTTCGGGAACAGCGGATTTCTCCACCGTCTACGCCACATCACCCAGTCACGGTGTGCGTTCCTGCCACCAACGCACAAGCCATCCCATTTACTAAATTGAAATCCGCGAGTCTCTCCTCGCCAGTCACGTCACCCAAATTAGCCGTGATCAGCGGCCTACTCCGAGATCCTAAGTTCTCGCCAAGGGCACAAATCTTCCTGACGTGCGGAATGCCTCCTATTTACTTCGCGTCACCCGAGTCTTCGCAGGATCCTTCGCAATCACAGAAATCACAAAGTCCTGCTTCGGGTTCTTATCCTTGTATCGTCCAACCGAACAGTGAATCGTGCCGTATGAGGCATCGCAGTCCATCGCATCGCCGACTTCCAACTTACTGAAGTCGTACAGACGCTTTCGCCCCATTGCAGGGGGTTTCGGAACTCCAACACCTCTACGGATCACAGGCTTATTCGCAGACATCTCACACCTAGTTTCGGTAACCGATCTTCGATTTCTCAATCTTCTTCAGAACTCTCGCCAAAGTATCGTCGAACTCTCCATTCTCGACAATCTCATTCACCCGAGATCTCAAAGAATTTGCGTTATAGTTCGGTGCGATCAGGTCCATCGTCCTCGGATGGTTGGCCAGAACATCGACCAGGTCTTCCTTCTCGATGCCATCCGCAGCCCCCCAGAACGTGTCTATGCGACGGAACAGAGTCATCCCGTTCTCCAGTTTGATCTGCGGAACCCCTTCGTCGGCCATGGCGTCGACAAGTTCCTGCTCGAGTGTCGACTTTTGATCCTCCAGAGTCTTCTGCTCTTTACTCTGACTCTGAAGTTGCTTCAGCAACTCGGAATACTGCTTCGCTTTTTCAATGAGACTCAATGGTCACTCCCACACATGAAATCGTTTGGTTAAACACAACAGAACTTTCTCCGAACAGCACACATCGAGTCTGAGAACTCGCACAGCGAAGGTGATACCTTTCCCTTGAATTCGATGCTGGTACTTACCTATCGCCGATCTGATAGCGTCCCAGCGATGACAGTCAAATAAGATCTCTTTCTTGTCTGAATACCTGCGCTTCAGTCGCTTTCCGAAATACTTGCACGACTTCTTGATAACTTCCTTGAGTAGTGGCAGTGTAAAGAGCGTGCGTCCATGGAACTGAGTCGCCCTGATCTTCTTAATAGCCTTCGCTGGAGACACGCCATCAGCGAACCATCCCCAGTCGTTCATGACGACATACTCGACGATCGTGTCGAACTCTTCACGGGTGAGTCCGCATTCCTTCCAGGTGTTCGGTGCCGGTGGTTTCTTTTCCTTCAATGCCATCAGAACACCTCATCCGCTGGATCCACGATATCCGACAGCATCGCCCTGATGCAGTCCCTCTTCTTCCCTCGACTGTCGATCAGTTTCGTCTCGACCGTCCGCTCTGTCACAAGGTGCAGGAACCGCACGTTCCGTGTTTGCCCAGGTCGATACTGACGAGCCATCATCTGGTCGTAGTCCCCTGGGCTTAACATACCAGAGTTCATAATGATCCCGACAGCCGCGCGGGTCAGATCGATCCCGGCGGATCCAGACTTACATTGAACAGCCATAATGTCCACATCATCTGGCATCTCAGCGTTCGGCGTGAGATCGTGCCGATCGCCAGACAACTCGCCATACCGACGACCAAGGATCTCACAGCACTTCTTAACACACGCCAGATCATGCTTGAACCATCCATAGACACAGACCGGCTCATCCAGTCCTTCCAGAATGTCGAGTAACGCCCGACGCTTCTCAGTGTCCGTGTTGACCTCTTCACCTTCAGTGGTCTTCACATAGCCCTGAGCCAACTGCAGAAGTCGCAGGAACTGTACGGCACCGTTCTGAGCTGATGCAATCTGTGGCTCGCCGGAGGACGTCTGGATGTTTAACTCGACCAATGCCTCCTTCTTCATCTGGTCGTATGCCTTCCGACCAGCAGGAGCGAGCTTTGTGTAAATGAACGTGTCCGACTTGTCAGGCAGCGACAGAACTTCCGGCCCGATGTAGTACCTAAGCTTCGCGACCTTCTGCTTGAACTCTTCCTGATTGATCCATTGAATTATCATCCCCGGAACGTGCGGATTCTCGACAGCGTACTGGCGTTTGAAGTGCGTCCAGTATCTGCCGAAGATCGTGTCGTTGAGGAAACGGTACTGGCCGAAGATGTCCTGGGGACCGTTATTCATTGGAGTGCCGCTAAGGCACAATCTAGATTTTACCCCTGACATCGTCAGTTGATGAGCCGACTTCGAACACTTCGCCGAGTATGACTTAATCTTGTGAGACTCGTCGCAAATAATCTTTGTGAAGTTCGCTTTCAGAAATACAGCGAACAATGCGTCTCGCCAAAAAGATTCGTAGTTCACAACAACAACAAGAGGCCTGCGAGTTGCCTTCTGAAGATTAAATGCCTCAGAGACAATTTCAGCCTTCTTCTGTGACGTCCAGTTGCCATCAAGAACAAGCACATCGAACTCACCCTTCGCATGCTTATTGAACTCTCTTCTCCAGACACCCATAACTGAGGCAGGGCATAAGACAAGAATGCGATCTGTCGGGCCAGAGAATCTGTTCCTGCAGTGAGTCACTGCCATGTATGACTTGCCAGAACCTAACGCAGCATCAAGAAGAACACGGTCATTATTGTCGAGATACTCAATCGCGGGCGGCTGATGGGTCCAAGTCTGTTGAACAACCATGACTTCTCTTCAAGTAAAATGCTCAGGCGGATGCAGGCTCTTACCCATGCATCTCCGGATTGCCCCCGGTATCCTGTCGTTTGGACGAATCCGCCTTTGCAAGACGATGTAAAGACGCACGATGGAATCAAACCACCCCTTCACGCTTATGCGGCGCGCTGCACACCAGTGCTGCTTGTCGCAAACTCCCTCAATGATGGATTCACACCATCGTCCACTCGTTGCTCACGAGGATTTTCGATCATCCAGCCTGCAGTCCGAATGTATCCAAACTAATTCAGGGAATAGCCAGTGTGGGAATCGAACCCACCGCGAAAGGCTTATGAGACCTTTGAGCCACCTTGATTCATACCGGCGTCAAAATTGCTCGTCTCTCCGAGCCGTCACAGTCTCCCATTTGCAACTGGTTTCCGGCCTGACGTTGGCCTGTGCGACTTCATTCAAGGTGCTCAACTTCCGAGATCATGCGATCTGGCCAACATACGCCGCCACATAGTTGGTGAGAATCTGCGTTATGTCTTGCTCGTGACGATGCTGTCGATCGCGAGGGTGATCCTCGCGCGAGTCGCCGGATCAGACTTCAGTGCATTGACCTGCTTCTCAAGCTCGCCACCGAACTTCTGTACCAACTGCTTCGACATCTGCGATGCCACTTGAGCCTTGATCGAGTCTCTGAAGTCAGTGTTGCCAAGCAGAGATCCAATGCTCTCGGAGATCAAAGAGATAATGTCGTCTTTGTGCCTGCCGAGCGCGGCAGTGACGATGCCGTCGAGCGGATTCTGGTATGACGAGTTGAACTTCTGCTTGATGCCTTCTCGAACACCATCGCGAATTGCGTCGAGGAAGATTTTCTCTTGATCGATTTCCATAAGTTACTCCTTCGGTTGAAACAAAATGACGCTTATCTTGCAGGACAGGACTCGAACCTGCGGCCTCCTCAGCTAAGAGGACTCTGCAAACTGAGTTACCTGCAAACTGAGTTACCTGCAAACTGAGTTACCTGCAAACTCCCGGTGACTTTTCGTAGAGCATTCACGGGATTCCGCCCTATCTCATCTGGAGGGACTCGAACCCTCGAAGCAGGTCGACGCGACCAGCGATACCACTTCGCCTCCACCGAGTCAGACACTCGGCCTCGTCTATGCCACAAATGAGCACCCATGATTCCGATCGGAGGGGAAGGGTGGTCCCCGCAGAAGGCTCGTTACAACCCCCAGGCTCAGAATCAAACCTAACGCACCGGCTACAACAACTCCCCGAAAGTACGAGAAACATGAGAGTTACTTCGCCTTCGCCAGCACCAGAGCACTGTCATTGCGTCACGACAGTTTTTGGATCTTTCGCAATCGCCTCAGCCACTTCCAGCCTGTGGACAGGAACGTCCCGAGGAGCATCGACTCCGATTCTTACTTTACCTGGCCTAATCTCGACAACCGTTATGCGAATGTTTTCGCCAATCACAATTACTTCATCCTTGCACCTGCTCAAAACAAGCATCAGTCCTCCTTGACTAACACAACCAGTCTGGCAGTCCATACGTCAGGACTACCATCAGTTGTGCAACACAGACAAATCCAACAGTCAGAAGCGTTACGGTCAACATGGTGGCATCCTAAGAGAGGCAATAGTCGAAAGTCAATCCTTGTATCGTCAAAATCATGAAAGTCTCTTGAACTTTTCTGCCGAGGTGAATACCGTGCGTGGTTCGCAACCTCGAAAGGGACTGAAGTATGCCTGTGCAAATGTTGGACAGTGTGCTGGATCTGGTCAGGCATGGACTGACCCCTGTGCGTCTCCACTACCCGATTATCGCGGAGTCTGAGACGCGGTGCTCGTGCGGGAATCCGAAGTGTCCGGAAAACTCCCGTGGTAAACACCCCGTCGAAAAGGCTTGGGGGAAGAGCGCCACGGACGATGTCGAAGTGATCCGTGAACGGTGGGGGCAGAATGACTGGAACGTCGGGATCGTTCTCGGGATCTGTCATGGAATCGCTGCCGACAAGGCGATCATTGACATCGAAGACGACTCGCCGGAAGGCCGAGAATTCGCCAACACACTTCTTGGTGACTATCCGGCACCGTCCTACACATCCGGAAAGTCAATTCACCGTCTGTACCGATGGAGTGAGAAGCTTCCGCCTGTTGCGAACATGACGATCAATGGGCTCGAGTTCCGCTTCGGAGGCAAGGGACTGGAGACTCAGTCGGTTGCTCCCCCGTCATTGCACCGCACCGGCGCTCGGTACGCATGGGTCGATGGGAAGTCGCTGGATGAAATGGCGATCCCTGAACTGCCTCAGCATGTGGTCGAGTGGTTGTGTGAGGAGTATTCGAGGCAGGAGTCAACGCGAGGAACAAAGAGTTCATCAGGCACAGCGAAGTTCAGAAGTCCAACAGGGAAGATCGGAGTCGGAAGTCGTCACCACAGCCTGCTGAAGTATGCGAACAGCCTGTGGCGGATGATGTTCGAGATGAAAGGCATCAATGGTCTCGAAGAACAGGAGATCATTGACCATGTGTGGATGATTCTGGCCGGTCAAAATGCATTGGTCTGTGATCCTCCGAAGAGCGAGCTGGAACTGGAGAACATCTTCCGATCGAGCCAGCAGTTTATGCGGTCGGAGATCGAGAAGGAACTAGAAGAGAAGCTCGCACAGAAACTCATTGAATCCCAGGCTGAACCAACAGAAGAGAAGTCAGATCTCGACACAGACTCATTCGGTGGATGGCTCCAGAAGCATCAGATTTATCTGCGTCTTGATCCCATGTTCGGGATGATCGACGAAGACCCGGATCGCATCGACGAGTGGCGATGTAAGTGGGAAATGACATACGTCGTCAAAGGCGATGAAGAAACAGTCGAGATCAAAGTGCCAGGTATCGAGAACGATATTCAAATGACTCTGGCCGAGTTTGATATCGCCGGGAAGTTTTCAAGACGAGTTCAGCAGGAGACTGGTGGAGAAATGGTCCTCGGTCGCACGTTCACGATCTGGAACTGGGAGACCGTCTGGAACGGTCGCAAGAACGACTCGAAGGGTAAGAACGGGATCACACGAGGGCTGAAAGAATACCTGCAGGCCAACGCGAAGGTCAGAGTCCGCGATGAGAACAGCCTGTCCGATCAGGTTGAGGATCTGTGCGATCGTCTGGCCGGTCCACGACACTCGCTGGTGTCCGCGCTGCGTGCGTGGCTGGAGACTGGTAATGGATTCAGTGGCCGTTTGAAACTGACACCAGGGAGCGATCAGCTCACCAAACTGAAACTGCCGGAAGATCCGAACACAGGCCTGTACTACGTCGATGGAGAACTGTGGTTCCTCGTGAAGTTGTCGGAACTGTCGCATCAGTACCGTCGAGCATTCGGTGGAGTTGTGTCGAGTAGACACCTCACAGAGGCAGTTGAGTCATGCGGATTCACACCGAAGAGGTTCATCGGTGGACCTGCGGAAGGTCGCTGGTACGGAAAGATTGTCGAAAAAGAATAATCTTGAGAGCAGGCATTGACGATAGATTGACTATCGTGTAGGATCCGCCATCGCTTTTACATTTTGCACAGGAGAAATCAAATGACCGCATTCATCGTTAATCGCCTCGATCTGCGAGGTGTCCGTGTCGGGCTCAATCGAATTGAGTGGGACGAGTTCCCGTTCACAGACTCTTTGATCGGGAAGGCCTCTGTGGTGTTCCGCACGAACCACAACGAAGACGGATCCGTTGATGGTGAGGTGCGTGTGTCTGATCCTGCTGTGCGATCCATCGAGGTATTCGATGATGACGGGAATGATGTGACTCCGCTGGAGGACGAGCAGGCCATGCGGGAGTTACGGCAGGTTGTGCTCGATCAGTTCGAGCGGGAACGTGACTGTCTGGTTGAGTCGTTCTGGTGTTTGAATTAGGGGATTGCGATGCATCCACGTTGGTCGACAGAATTTTCTGATGCCTCGTGCGTTCGAGGTTGTTTTGCTTAATTTGCCGTAAGGAAGGTGTCCATTGAGAAGCGTAATGGTTATTGACAAGTTCGAAGACATTTTGGAAGTGTTCTCGGGAGTCCGTCCTGGACCGATGGATGCAAGGAACCAACCGTTCCCATCCAAGGACACAAAACTCGAGATCGTCGAAGGGCGACTGGAACTGAAGGACTGTGACAACTTCGTCCTGTCCGATCGACTCACGCACAAAGGCGATGAGTTCATCATGTGGTGCCTCGAGCGTGCGATACCGTCAGCGAAACTGCGGGTGAACTGCACATTGCTGTTTGAAGAACCGAAGGCTACTGGAAAATTCCAGGTATGACCGGCCTCATCAAGCGAGACATCCCTGTCGCTCCGGGATACCAGATCGACAGGGATGGGAACGTGTCGGTCGACACTGTGCGTCTGCCCACACTGACCATCACCGGCAAGTCAGGCCTCAAGTGCCTGGCTGTCGAGATCTCGGGTAACAAGATCGAAGTCTGGAAGCTGATCCAGATCGTCTGGCACCCGAAGAAGTACGTCTTCACACGGACTGGCGACCTTCTCAACCTGCGGCGAGAGAATGTCTTCGTCCTTGAGAAGATGGAATTCAAGAACAGGTTCAGCGACCAGACCGACATTCAGAAGGTCTGGTACGCCTACACGATGGAGCATAAGCCTGTGGGATTGCTCAGAGATCACACTGGCATGACCGCGTTCGATGATGAAGATTACATAGCGTTGATAAAGTCGCTCACACTGGCGGCGATTCGGAGGTAATTGTGTCAGACATAGTCCAACATCTTCGCACACTTCAATCGCGTTTTGAGAAATCAATCGAGTATTCAATCAGCCTTCAGAAAGCAATTGAGTACCACTGCCGTGGCGAGATTGTTCCTGACCGGATATCCCAAAAGTGTCGCTATCACGCTGAGATGCTCAATAAAAGACTGGATCAAATCAATGCAACCATCCGTAGTTCTGAATCAAACACCTGACGGTTACGTGCTCCGGACGACTCTCGGCAATCCCGTTGGGACTCGGATGCATACCGTCGCGCCGCAATCCGGGAAGTCATTGCCGGAGGTGCCTGTAGGACCAATTGAAAGCAAACTGGACGCGGAACGTCTGCGTCTCGCATGGAACACGTACCTGATCCATGCTTACAAAAATCGATCGAAGTCCAAGGTACGGACTGCTGACTAGTTACGAAGGAAGGAAGTGTCGTTTGAGTTTCGAAGCAAAAATACTGGCCGACAGCGTCCCGTCGTTCGCACCGGACGCCAGGCTAACCACGATGGAACTGACGTATCCTCGGTTCGTCCATGCAGAACATCTGAGGCATCGGGTGTTCTCGTTCAATGTCGCCTCAAGCCGCGCGATCCCGGTCGGCAAGATGATCCGGCAGGTCTGGGAGAACCCCGTGATCCCGATCTACTGGGGAGCCGCCCAGAAGGGCATGCAGGCCGATCAGCAGGTCGGGAAGGTCAAAGCATGGTTCTGCCGATTCCTGTGGTTAAAGCTTCGTCTGGTGGCGATCGCGGTCGCGTGGATGCTCGTGAAACTGGGTCTGCACAAGCAGATCCCGAACAGACTGCTCGAACCGTGGATGTGGTGTACCGTAATCTGCACTGGCAACGCGAAGGCCTGGGCGTGGTTCTTCAAACTGCGATGTCATCCGGCGGCAGAACCGCATATCAGGCACATTGCTGAGATGGCCAGATACAAGATGGCATGGCAGTCGCCACGAATGATTGGATACGGAGACGCTCATCTCCCATTGATAGAATCGAAGGAACGAGACGCACATTTGAGCCAAGAGGATGCACTAAAAGTGTCCGCAGGCCGATGTGCTCGCGTTTCGTATCTTACAATGCATGGTGTGAGAGACGAAAAGAAGGACATTGAACTGTTTGAATCTCTGATCGCAAATAACCACTGGTCGCCTACTGAGCATCAGGCGATTTGCTCTGGGCACTCAACAGACAAGGAAGTCGGAAACCTCGGACACGCATGGGTCCAGTTCAGAAAGACGTTCTTCGGCGAGTTCACTCCATAATTTGAATTTTCCAAGAATTATTCATTGACTATCAATTGACGACTCGATACTGTTCGGTATCGAGTCGTTTTTGTTTTGACTCAAACGAGGTGGCGAACCCGAAGGAGAAGACGATGAAAGTGCCGTCTGTTGATGAGGCCCGGAAGATTGTTAGTGATGCGGACCTTGGTGTTGGGTGTGTGATTGATGAGCGGGAGTTGATGCTGGCTCGGTTTGTGTTCGAGAACTCGCCGGTGCGATCGCCGGATCTGTTCCGGAGACATCTGCAGCAGATCGTGGATACTGCCGCTGCTGAACAGGTACTCAAGCAGGCTGGCACTGTCGATCAGTTCGTTGCTAATGCGATCTCGAGACAGACTCACTCCGTTAATCACATTAACGCGACCGTGACGAATGGTCTTAATGCGATTGAAACGGAAACTCGAAGCATCAACGCAATCATGATGCTCGGGTTCGGCCTAATCTGCTTCATCCTCGGCATCATCCTCTACAAACTCTCGTGAGGTGCCGCATGGCGACACAGCGATCATTCTTGTTTGAACGCGAAGAGAGCCGGGATGGCGATCGGTACGAAGAAGTCCCTCAGATCTGGAAGGACTCCATGATCGCCATCTACCAGGCCTACCGTAAGAAGTTCGGCGATCGCGCGGGGCTCTCTGATCGCGAACTGGATCTGGCCGAGATCCTGGCCGAACAAATGTGCCAGGCTCCATGTAATCGTAAACCTGTCTGGTTCCTCGACGATCGCGGGGCATCGTGCGTGGCGCTCATGGAACCTCCGAAACCCATCGGGCTCCCACCGCTGCTGCAGGGGCTCGACAAACTCATGGTCGATAAGAAAAAAGGAGATGATGATGACTGGGATTGAACTGCCTGATTACAAAGTCGCGGATGATGAGCACTTGCTCACGCAGATCTATGTGACCGGCAAGAAAACTGCGACAGGCTTCGATGCGTGGTTCTCCTTCTGGACGAATCCTCTGGTCGTGAAGAACCTGTCGTTCTTCATCAAGCCGCGCGGGATCAAAGAGAAGCTTATCAATAGCGACTCTGCGATCACAAAGATCTTCGCCTGCCTGAAGGCGGGTTGCAAAGTGAAGATGTCGGTCATTGTGTGTAAGAAACACACGACGGCAAGCACATCAACTGATCGATTCGAAATGAAACTCGTTGGAACGGAGGTGATCCTTGAGCCTGTCGCATGAAGATCGAGTCGCTCGTCGATATGACATCGCCGAGTATGTCAAAGAACACGGACTCTTCAAGGCTATGAAGAAGTTCCAGGTCTCACGCCAAACCATTGGGGTGGCGTGCAATGAGCATGACGTGAAGATCAAAGAGATCATCACCCATGCTGAACGCAAGGAGAACCGCAGGATCGCCGCTGAACTGTGCAAGACAAAGCCCATCGGTGAAGTCTGCCGAGAGACCAAGATGTGCGAGTCGAAGGTCCGGATGGCTTGCAAAGAATTCAACGTCACTGTCATCAAGGACGCAGTTCCTGCCAGCCTCGGCGTGCGGTCGTTTCGCATCATCAAGCGACTGCTCGATGGTGTGAGTCAGTCAGACATCGGTAGAGAACTCAACGTGTCGCGACAGTATGTCGAACAGGTGCGGAACAAAGCTGTCAAAGCTGGGTTTGTGTTCGTGGGAGGCGAGTGATGCCGCATCTGAAGACTGACATCACTGCCGACTGGCGCGTCGGTATGTACGCGATCCCGTTCCTGATTGGTGACCCGTTGGCCAGACGACGATATTTGAAAGTGATCTCTGTGCCTGCTGGTCGGTCAGAGGTCGGTCTCATGCCCGAAGGGTCTGTCGTTCAGATCCTCATGAGAGATGGTTCGACGGTTCTCCGCCGAGCTGATGAATTCCAATACTGCCCTGAGCATGCCTACGAAGACATGCTCGCAAAAATTCGAGAGGATCATGAACAATGGAAGACTGCAAAACGAAATCGGTATCTCCACAAGTGGAAGGCGTACCTAAGAACTGGAAACTGGTTCGAATCGGGCGACCCCGAACTGGGGAGTGGTTCATCGCCGGAAACGGTCAATTAAAAGAAGCCGACTCAAACTTGAGTGGCGGGTACGCCATCGTCGAACGTCTGCCGGAACGTAAACCTGTATGCGCATGGCCTGGGAGACCGGGTGTTCTGACGCTTTCGAAGGGGTGGGTTGCCGTTAACGCAGACGGACGGGTCTGGTTCTACAGTAGGAAGCCACACCCAGTTGAAAATATCGGGCAGTGGGATCTCGTTATTGCCGGTGGTGGCATGGCGAGACAACTCGGGCACGGACTGTTCACCGATCTCCCTGTCTTCAATCCTGATCTGCCGTGGACGGAACATATTGTTGAGGTGGGCTGGGAGGATACGGTGGTTGCCGACCAGTCAAAACTGGTGAACCCTAATGTACCTCGTATTGCCGAACAGGAAAGTATCAAGGATGGATGGGTCGCGCAGGACTCAAACGGAGGCTTGTGGTGGTATGAATCGCGACCACGAACTGCAGACGCGAAGCAAACAATGTGGATTGAGCATCCAGTAGGTTCGAAACACTCAGAACTTAACGATAACGAACTGGTATTTCCATCCTCGCTGCCATGGACTCAACGAATCGTGCGAATTGTCAATAACCAGATCGTGAGGGACGAATGAACCTGCCATGGGTGAACACCGTGCTGCTCGCTACGCCCGATGAGATCTCCATGGCGATCGAAGGGATGATCTTCCGGCGGTTGATGGTGGATATGGGCGAGAACGGAGTGGAATCGAACGAGATCCACTGGAACGTCCGTATGCCCGAAGGTGGGCTAATGCGTGTCGAACGGGCCGCTCTGCTGCTCGACCTGACGCTCGATGAGAATGATCTCGAGGCGATCTATCAGGCCCAGCGGTTGAAGGTGGAGCGGTTGCGGGAACGGATGATTGGGGCGATGAATTGAACTGAAACTCGTCGCGTCTGTGATTTTCTGGTCGGTGTTCGTGAGAATGCCGACCGTTTTTGTTTAACGAAGGAGAAACTCGTGGGAACTGCGGTGAACTCGGGGAGGGTGTCGGTGCCAAGCGCCGAACGCTGGAAGGTCGTTAAGGGTGAACACTGGGGTCCGCTCGATGGGCTCGTGGAAGTGTCGAACCGAGGGAATCTGAGGTCGGGCGATGGAGTTGGTGTCGGCAGTGCTGCTGCTGGGCTCAAGCAGGCCATGGCGTCGATGTCTGATGAAATGCTCGCTCGGGCGACAGCCGAAGCGTGGCTCGGGGCAGGGCTGAACCACTGGATCCTGTTTATGGATGGGAACCGGAGGAATCGAAGGCTCCATAACCTGGCTGTGCTCAGGATGGTGATGAAACAGGTTGATGGGGATGGCGACGATGGTGAGAGTCGGCCTGTCAGGAAGACCAACGGCGAGCCGGTCTTTGAACTGGTCGTGCGGGATGTCTTCGGGGAACTGGTCGCCTATGACCCGAACAGAGGGCGGTTCTACAAGCTGTTCCCAGACAAATGTCGGGCACGAGTTCCTGATACTGCTGCTGGTGTCAGGATCGAGGGTCACGAACGGGCCTTCTGGGAGATCGGCGATCGGTTGTCGGATGGACGACTCAAGATGTACCTGGGCAGGAAAACTGTCTACGGGAGCAGACTGGCTTTGTTCATGGTTACCGGCGGCTGGCCTATCCATCCGGTTGAGTTCAATGATGGGGATAATCGAAACTTAAGGATTGTTAATCTACGAAGGAGATAGGCGATGGGGACTGTGCGTGTAGTAGTTGGCGTGGCTGGAGGGGGTAAGACAGGAATGGCCATTGACATCGTGGAGCAGGCACTCCGTGATGGTGTCAAATGGCACGAGATCGGGTTCTTCAGCTTCTCCAGGGCAGCCTGTGCCGAAGCTGCTGAACGAGCATCCAAGTTGTGCGGCGTCGAACCAGAGAAACTCCAACATGATGGGTTCTTCCGGACTTTGCACAGTGCGGCCTTGAGAATGCTCGGCGTGGATGCTAAGGTTCTGATCGATCCGAGCAAAAAGAAGGATCAGGAATTTTTTGATGAGTACCTCGGCTGTCAAAGAGGCGGCGAACGAGGTACTCTCGCTGCGCTCATAGGTGACGAACTCGACGAGTGGGATGTCGCCAGATCAAGACTCATAGGTCTTGATGAGCCAGTGATCCTCGGCCAGGTGCCAAAAGTGGCATTTGGGCTACGAGAGGGTCAAAACTCAATGTTTTCGAAAATGAGTCCGGAGCGCTGTCTGAGCGATATTCAGCAGAAAACACAGGGATCTGATACCTGTCGTAGCCCGTCGACCAACTTCCAGACAGCAGATTCTGAATCTTGTCTGAGCGATATTTGCCAGAAAACACAGGGAAACGATACGTCTCGTAGCCCAAATACCATGTTTTTAGATACTAAGGAGAGTAATTCTGTTTTCAAATCTTCAACAGAGATCACAGCGGAATTGGTGGATTTGGGCTACGAGATGGTTAAAAATCAATGTTTTATATGTAAAAAAGCCTCCGACAGCAGTCAGGAAAGTGCTGTCGGGATTTGGTCGAACGGGCTACGAGACGGTCAGAATCCAATGTATTTAGCCTTAAATGAGCCAGACAGCGGGTCAGAAGCCAAAGTGCAAAACATTGAGATTTGCACGTCTCGTAGCCCGGTGTTAAAATGGGCAAAGTCTGTGATAAAATACGAGGAGGTGAAGAGACAGACCGGGAGAATGGACTTCACTGACCTCCTGCTCAGGTACGCCGGGATCGAATTCGACCAGGATCTCAGGCCGAAACGCGGGTACACAAACGGGTCTGTACCTGCTGAACTGAAACTGGTGATCGTCGACGAGTTTCAGGACTGCAGTCCACTGTTGTGGCTGGTGGCTCAGAGGCTGGCGAGCTTTGCCGAGGACGTCTGGCTCTTGGGGGATCGGTATCAGGCTGTCTACGGCTTCTCAGGAAGCGATTGGAGAGTAATGGCCGCACAAGAAGCTATTGCGAAGGCTGACGGACTCAGGACCGTGCTGAATCGGTCGTGGAGGAATCCGCCGCAGATTCTGGAATGGGGAGAGGCGGTACTTCGCGAGGATAGGGACTATGACGAACGCAGGCCGATCTCGGAGGTGCCGGATGGATCGGTCGGTATGGTGGAGATGCAGGAGTTTCTGGGTGGGTTAGGACGGTTGAGTGGATGCGACGTCATGATCCTCGGGCGAGCGTGGTTCGCCATCGAACGAATTCAGAAACAACTCGATCTGCTGGGCATCCCGTGGAAGTCAGTATCAGAGAAGCAGAAGAGCCGGTGGGAGGCTCCGGTCAAGATCGCCTACGTGCTGGTCTGCAAAGAGTTGGTTGAAGGAAAGCAGATATCAGAAAGCGACTGGCGCCGAGTGACGAACGAACTCCCGCAGAAGGTCGACGGTGTCGAGCTGTTCGTCCGAGGGACGAAAGCGAAGTGGGGTAAGTTGGAATGTTCTGGCAGGGCTGAGAGAACACTTGATCAATTGGAAGTTTGGGGTGCCACTGCTGCCTTCGCTGGGTTTATCCGGAATCGACAATGGGAGAGTGACTCCTACGGTCTGATCAGCCGAGCGATCGACCAATATGGGA
>JAUKPQ010001551.1:0-15354 GCA_032273045.1 Chloridella minuta
TATTGATGCCGTTGTGCCTAGTGGGGGAACCTACTGCATTATCGGCGTCAATCCAACGAAAAAGGAACCCAATCAAAGATTCGCAGACAACTTAGCTGATGTTAAGAAGATAATAGAAACAATAGACCAATCTTCTACCAACACATATTTTGCATTAAGCTCATTTAAGGATAACAGTTCAAGAAAAAAAACCAATGTCAAAGAGATTAAATCTTTCTTTCTTGACATTGATATAAGTACTGACCCTGAAAAGCTTGAGACAAAACAAGCCTATGCTAATAAAGCAGACGCCCTAAGTATTGTTCGTAAATTTATTGATGACACAGGATTACCATTGCCTGCTGTCGTGGATTCCGGTGGTGGGTGGCATCTGTATTGGATTTTAGATACAGCTATTACTCCTGAAAAATGGCAACCAATAGCAGACTTATTTAAACAGCTGTGCTTAAAATCGGGGTTACATATTGACCCACGAGTGCCAGCGGATAGCGCGCGCGTGTTACGCGTTGTCGGTACGAACAACACTAAGTATGGTGTTGAGGCTAAGTTCCTTAAGGGCATTGAAATCCCTAGGCCTATTGCCTTAACCCAGTTTGAATCCCCCGTGCGCGCGAGTTGTGCAGAGCGTGGGATTAGTGAAGTTATCGCTAGACCAAAAATCAAATTCGAGATGGACGCCACAACTGCCCATCTAGCTGGCAATAAAGCCAAGAAATTCTCAACCATTGCGATTAAAAGTCTCAAGGGTGAGGGCTGCATGCAAATCAAAAGCATGCTAGAAAAGCCTAACTCAGTTCACTACGACTTGTGGTGCGCGGGTTTATCAATAGCGAATGTATGTGATGATGGCGATGTTGCTATCCACAAATTATCAAAGGGTCATGATGGCTACACTTTTGAAGCAACCGAAGACAAGGCTCTTGAGTTTAACAACGGTCCGCGAACATGCGGGTGGTTTCAAGATAATTTTCCTCATGGATGTACCGGCTGCAAACATGCAGGTCAAATCGCCACCCCTGTTAAATTAGGTGAGTATGTTGCTGAATCAACTGCCGAAGAAATCATTCTCCCTAACCCTAATCAGGTATCTGCACCAGCAGTGGAGTCTGAAGTCACGTCTGGTTTAGCTAATTTAGTAACCGACGAAGCGCCAAAAGCATACAAGATACCTAAACTCCCATTCCCATATTTCCGTGGACTAGAGGGCGGTATCTATAAGAAAGTAAAGGGTGAGGATGGGGAATCTGAAGACGACGTAGTTTACCTCAATGACTTGTTTGTTACTAAGCGGGTTAAGGATGTGAACGAAGGCGAGGTACTAATCCTAAATCTTATCATGCCGCAGGATGGGCTAATCGAGTTTGCTATACCCTTAAAGAGTATAGCGTCGATTGATAAATTGCGTGATGCGCTGGCCTTTCATGGGGTAGCCGTTACATATAGAAAACAAATGGAGTCTATCTTGGCTTATATAGTTACAGCTAATAACGAGCTACAACGGTTTACAAAAATAGAAATGTCTCGCCCTAATTTTGGGTGGCATGATAATGCATCAGTATTTGTTCTTGGTAAACGTGAGATTACACCTAAGGGTACAAACTATAGCGCGCCATCAACAAAAACAGCATCGCTTGCTGGGTACATGGAACCTACCGGAAACTATGAGGAATGGAAAATTGTGCGTGATGTGCTAGGTCGTAAAGGCTGGGAATACCATCAGCTAGGGGCATTGATTGCGTTTGGTGCGCCACTTATGGAATTCACGTCCGAGTCTGGCATGATGTTTAACTTCGTCAGTGAGAACGCTGGTACAGGTAAGACGTTAGTACAACACTTCATCAACTCTGTGTACGGTAATTCTAAATACATGATGATGCGTAGGAGCGATACACTAAACTCACGTTACGACCGACTAGGTGTTCATTGTAACCTACCACTTTGCTTTGACGAGCTGACCAACCTAACAGCACCGGAGACATCAGAACTGTCATACAGTATATCTGAGGGCCGCGCCAAAAACCGTTTAGAGGCCAGTGCTAACAAAGAGCGCGTTAATACCGCATGGTGGAAAACACTTGTAGCTGTATCCTCTAATGCGTCTATGGTAGATAAGCTAACAACAACTAAATCAATGGCTGACGGTGAGCTGCATCGGGTTATGGAGTTTCCGTTTGAGAAGCCTGAAGAGCTAGACCCTGACTTCGCACAGAACCTAGTCACGATACTAATGCAAAACTATGGGCATGCAGGTGATATCTATATAAAGGCAGTTGTTAAAGATATCGTAGGGACAAAAACACTACAAACTAAAGTGCGTAAAATCCTTAACCGCGAGCTAGGTTCTTTATCAAGTGAACGGGTGTGGGTATCAGGCTTTTGTAGCATGATTGCTGGCGGGTACATCGCTAAGTCATTAGGTATTATCGACTGGGATATTGATGCACTATTCAAATTATCCATGGAGATTATTCGTGACAAGCGTGGTGAGGCGGCAGCTGAGAAGGTTAGTTTCAATACTGTCATCGGTGAATTCTTATCAGAGAACAAAGGCGCAATCCTTCAAATCAATGGTAACGCAGACGCCCGTAGTGGTATTGAGCAAGCACCTATCTTTAACCCGAACATCAGGATTGTGGGTAGGTATGAGCCCGATAAGATGCAGTTGTTCTTACTACAAAGTACCTTTAAAGAGTTCTGCGTCAAACGTCAAATACCGTACAACTCGGCTATTACTGGCGTTACTGACGGCATGAAGTTCTTAGGTAAAAAGAATGTACGCATTATGAAAGGCACAGGTATCGACGCACCATCAGTTCCGGTGTTGTGGTATCAAGGCAATCTTGGATTAACAGTTACGGAGGCAGACCATGAGCATAGTACTTAGAGAGACAGCCGATAGTTTTGGGTATACTGACCCAGACTTTATGGCTAAAATTAATGACGAATATACAAAACGAATGGTTGCTAAGTTAATGGGAGAAGCTAAAGAAGAGGCATACTCATGGCCAATAATGCGACGCAACGATGAAGACGGGGATTCTAACCACAGGCTTACCATGGTACATGGGTTCATGATGGGAGAACTAAATTTACAGTATAAGGAATTAAGGGCTAGTCCACTATTAGGAATGTATGACCATAAAGGGATATTAACCTCGGTTTGGCAAGGACCTATCGACTTAAAATATGTTACTGCTATCCATCACGGATGGGAAAGTTGGTATGAGGATGCACATTATGTAGTTAGTTTTGGTGGACTTGATGAACTTGATTCGGAAACGTTTATAGTTGGTTATGAAACAACCGATTGAGTTACCCATAAGTAGCATGATGGTGGGGGATAGTTTCTTTGTCCCCTGTGTCGATGAGACTGAAGTTAAAAACGAGGCTAGAAAGATTGCGCGCCAGTATAAATATAGGTTGCGCATAGAAAGTGTAGTTTATAACACATTATTTGGTGTTAGGGTATGGCGAATTGAATAACACAGTGCTATAATTCCCTTGCACTTAAAACGTGCTCATTCTCCGTGTAGTGATTAAGGTCCCCGGTTCCCCCGCCGGGGATTTTTTTATTCCTCTTCTAACTGGTCTTTCATTTTAACGATACGACTACCAATCAAAGTTCTTTCTCTTTCAGCAATCTTATCCAACGCTTCACGTTTCTCTGCACCAGTCATTGGGCTAGTTGGGCTCATGACACGATGTTTAGCTTTACGAGTAATCTCAAGTTGATTATTAATTGCGTTAAGTTGTGGAACAAGGCGCAGTTCAGCCGCATGCTCTTTTTGATACTCTCTTGCTCTTTCATAATCCCCTTCACTACGGTACTTCAATAGTGCTTGATGGATTGGCATTACTTTGTTACGCAAGTCATAGTAGTCATTTTTACGTTGGCTACCTTCGGTATCGTAGAATGCTGCACCAACCTCAGGGATTTGACTGAGCTTAACATCGGGGCGTTCTTCACCTGATACACTTCCTGCAATCCAGTTAGTTAAGAACACAGCATCTTGGCCTACGGTACCAAACGTGCCACGGAGTACGTTATCAATCTTAATTGGGCTGATTGAATCACCGAACATATCCATACCTAGGTTACTTATATACTTAGCAGCTTCAGATGCTTGCCCTTCAACAAACTGCTCGTTAGCTGGTAAGTTTTGTAGCGTAGGGCTTACCAACGCGCGGTCATTAAAGAACGAGTAATTAGTTATGTTCTCTAGCATAGGTGTCACGATTGTAGGCATCATATCTGTTGGAGTGATGAGCATGTTACGCAATCCAGCACCAATCGCTTTACGTGCTTTAGTTGGGTCTTCAAACTCTTGGTCTGTTAACAATCTATAGGTATGCTCAGACGCTGCCTTAAGTGCTAGGTACTCAGGTGCGACAGGTATTTTCAATGGTACACCGCCAGCATTGATTAGGAAGTTACGATTGCGGACCTCATCATTTGCATTTTCATAATCATCGTCACCGCTACGAGTCATCGCATATACAGCGGACAATGTGGCAAACTTACCTACCTTCATTGCAAGCATTTTACGTGCTTGTTCTTTTGTAATGCCCGGTATGTTACCCTTCAATGCATCAATTAAACGCCAGTCAGATTGAATACGTGCGTTAATAAACGGTACTGAAGACATCATCATACGAGCAAATGCAGAAGTACCTTTGTGATTAAAGTTAATCATCATCTGTGCACGAAGCGCCGCTTCTTTTCTAAGCACGTCCATATCAGTGCGACCTTCTTTCATACCCTGCGCAATCACTGAATCATACACAGTAGCACGAGCTGATAAGTCACTGTTTCGGGCTATACGTTCACCGCGCTCAAGTACAGACTCTGCTTTACCTAACCATGTATCATTGTGCGTACCCATTAAATGTTGAATCATGCGGTCAAAACCCTCTTGAATATCCACTTGACCAACAATACCATGACGGGCTAACTCTTTAGCTTTCTCAGAATCATTTAATAAGTTCTTACCTTGATGGCTGATAGAGGATGCCAATGTTTGTGCAAAGCTATGTTTACCACCTGACTGCATCCATGTACGCTCAGCATCGGCCCACATCTGACGGTACGCAAACGATGGAGTAATAGTAACACCACGACGTAATGTACCGGTAACAGCACGGGCTAAGTTTAGTGCGCCGCTTTGGAATACTGGAGCAGAGATAAAGACTGCCGCATCGTTAGGGTTGTCTACTTGGAAGTGCTCAATCACACCGTCTTTAAGGACAGAGAATACATTCTTGCCATTAGCTTGACCACCTTTAACCCAGCGACCAAGACCAACCTCACTAAACTCTTCAGCTAAACGCAATGCAGTATGGTTGCGCATCATACGTTGACCTAACCACATTTGATTCTTAACAATGTTTTCCATTGGGTCACCGACATCAAAGTCTTCTGTTTTAAATCCCAATTTTTGTTCACGTACAGCGGCAGTTAAGTTGTTCATGAATACCGCGTCCATACCCTCACTGTCTGTGATACGATATAAAGGCAAGTATTCTGCACGGTCTAACCATTCATCTGCTTGCTTCTCAGTTTTTAATCCTGACTTAATAAGTGTGTCGCGGTTGTTTTTACGAATCACGTTGTACATATCACGCCACTCTTTAAACTCAGCTGCGTACTCTTTCTGAAGTTCTTTACCCCATTTATATGACGCGTCAGTAAACTCGGCTGGCGTTTTGATATTCTTATCTTTAAGTTCTTTATAGCGGTCAGCGTAGGCCATAGTCTTTTTAGCCTGCTCAACCATACCGTCAGACATACCCTTGGCTTTCATGGCTTCATCGATGGCTTTCCATTTAGTTGCTAGCTGAGGAATATTGTTAACTTTGTCGATACCTACATCAAAGAACCCTTTATTATCAATACGAACATAACCGTCTTTCATCGCCTGAATGATAAAGTTCATTGAGTTCAGGGTATGCTGCATTAACATCGTGCCGCGAATCTTGTTAGTAGTCTTGGTATAGAAGCTTTCAGGGCCGTAGTATGCATTGGCCTTGCGGTGCGCTGAGAACAAAGGACCAACCATCTTGTTACCGATAGTATCCAACATCCCACGCAATTTACCTGTGTCGGCATTAGCATAGTTCTTCATGGATTGCGCAAAGGTTTCTTTTGGTGGGGTTTTGAATACAGTGTACCCTTTAGCCTTCATTGCGGCTTCTTCACCTTCAGACAACTTGGACTGAGAATCAAACTTCTGGTTACGCGGACCCATCTCACCTTCACGACCCATTTCTAAACGAGCTGCACCGTGCACTACATCAACCAAATCTTGTGCGCTAAAGTCTTTAATGTTCAGGTGGAGTTTCTCTAGCGCCCTGTTGATGGAGTTCCATAGGTTTGTAATCCAAGTTTTAGTTAGCTTGGATGGTTCTTCAGTTTTACCGCCCGGAATAATCTTATGCTCATTAATAGCAATCTCGGAGAAGTAAGCAACTAGTTCTTTATTAGCCCTTTCGCCCTCCATACCCTCAATGCGTTTTAAAGCTTTCTTAGCAATGATGACATCTAACTTCCCGCCTTGACCATTAGCCATATCACGAACACGGTTTGCTAGCATCGTTACACGGTCTTTTCCTATTAAGTTATCAAGACCTTTATGTTCACCAATCTCATGTAAGATAACCCCTAACTCATGGCCTTTAGGAATGTTGTTTGTGAAGAAGTAGACTGAACCATCACGACCAAAGTACAGGGCCTTACTCTTATCAAATTCAGCTTTAGTTTTTTCAGGTAAGTCTGTATCAGCAATAGACTCCGAAATACGTACTGCGCCATTCTTAAGCGCGCGAGCCAACCATACTGGATTAAACCAATCTTTAATTGTTTGCTGCATTGCATCAACAGTAGTCGGCTCTTTAGCTTCCTTAGGTGCACGCTCGCCTTTGCCTCTACCTTTCGATTCAAGTGGAGCTTCTTTTTCGCTGCGAACTCCCTCGAGTAATTCTTGTTTTAACTTTATATTAGCCGCTTCTTTTTGACTTTGCTCTATTTTTGCATCAAGTTGTTTAACCAAGTCTTCCGTTTTTGCTTTATATATGGGAGCTGATTTTTTAGTTTCGCCTTTAATAAAATCATTAGCTTCTTTTACACGAGCTTGTACGTTAGCTTCCCAATCATTAAAGTTTCTAGCATCAGGTTTGGCTTGGTTTAATTCACTTAAGGTATCCCGCAATTCTTCAGGAAGCTCAATTTTATTTTTAGCTATTGTTCGGGCAAGTTCAAAAATAGCGTTCTTACGCGCAGTAACTGCTTCTCTTAATGTAGCTTTTTCCGCAGCCACATTTCCTTTATCTCGTCCTGCGTTTCTATCAGATACTCTAGCAACATCTCCCAATGCTCCTGCTCCAGCTCTTCCAGTTTTGGGGATAGCGGCAGGTGGTTGTCCTGTAGACACTTCCATGCTTGACTTACTTCTTGGTCGCTCAGCGACACCACCGACTGGTCCACTTTCATCACTACGCACGGCTTTGGTTGAGGGTTTTCCTGAGATTGGGGTGAAGAGATTTCCTTGTCCTGGGATTTCATTTAATACTCCTTTGCCTACTTGTTCTTTAGATAAAACCGCTGGGACAAATTGTTCTTGGCTCGCTGCAGCTTCTTCGTTTGCTTTAAGGATTTCTTCGGCTTTTGGTTTTTGGCGTTCCAAATAGAACTTATCGGCTTCAAGCTGTTGCTGTTCTGCCTTATATCGTGCTTCTTCAGCAAGTTGTTGTGCTCTAAAATCTTCTCGATTAATGCCTTCTGGCAGTGTGGTTTCCAACTGCGCCATTTTTTGTTCAGCGGTAAGTTCAGGCTCTGCGGGGATTTCTTTAGTTCTTGCGGCTTCTTGGCGTGCTTGGTCTTCTAAGTATGCTTTACGTAACTCAGGTGATTTCAATGAAGCTAACTTGATTCGTTGCTCATTTTCAGCAATGTGTGCTTTGGCTAGTGCCGCTTCTTCCGCATGTTTTCTTGCAAGTACACGATTAAAATCAGCTTCATCGGCAGCGCGCTGAGTACGTTTAGCCTCGCTAACAGTCGTAGGGTGGTTTGCAATAGCATCATCAATTAGTGTTGCCATGTGGTCAAGTTTATTGATGTCACGTTTGGGCGTGGTGCTGTCTGCGGCTTTTTCATCCACTGTCTGACGCATTACATGTAACTCTTCAAGTGGTACTTCTAATAACTTAGATGTAGTAGGAATACCAATCTCACGCAAGTCATCAAGTGCTTCAATTTGACCTACGTATTTTTGTTGTTCTTCATTTAGTTTGTTATAGGAAGTGTCTTTTTGTTTGAACTTCTGCATATACTGTTGGAGTTGTGGGCGTATTGCTTGCTTCTCTTCTTCAGTATAGTTCTTGTTGGCTTTTAAATCTTTAAGGAATGCTTTAGTACCTTCAAGTGTATTTAACGCTTGAATATCAGGATGGTCTTCGATTGATTTGCCGATACGTTCAGCTAACCCAGTATCTTTTAATAGGCTGGCAGTCTGTTCTTTTCTCGCACCAAGCTCCTCATAGACTTTTGCATAGGTCGTATCCAACTGGCGCAACCCTTCAAGGTCGGCTTTACGTTGTTCTGCTATATCAATCGCATCTTGTTCTTGGCGCAGTTGTGCTGCACGCTGCTCGCCTGCGGCGGTTAGTTTTCCTTCTGCTACACCACGGTCTGAACCATGCATAGCCGCAAAGAATGGAGAAAGAATACCGGCTGTTTTTAATGATTCACCCACTTCGCCTAGGCTCATCATGTCTTGGCCAGCTTGTGCACGGCGGATATCTTCAGTACCAACCATCATACCAGTACCAGCAGCTGTATTAGCGGCCATGGCTCTTAGGTATTGTGGGAGTTTGCCAGCTAGCTGGGCTGCGGCTTCTTCGCGCGTAAGTTCACCAGAAAGAACTTTTGGAACCAGTGTCTTTTCTGCAACCGGCGCTAATTGTGGAACTAACTTATTAATGTATTTCGTGCCGGGGAAACCAAAACCAACGAGCGCAGCTTCAGGAATTGTTGCAAGCGCAGCGGCAGTTAGATTGATTGCTTCGTTAGGATGTGCTTGTTCTTGGGCTTGGATGTTGTACCCCATTTCAGCAGGGGCTGCGGCAGTGGATGATGTAGCTGCACTCACTAAAGCTTTTCTTGCAGCATTTGCTGCAGTAGCAGCGGCCAGTTGTTCGCCAGTTAACCCAGCTAAACCAGCAGCACCGATGGCTTCAGGGGCTAAAGCAGCACCAACCATACCGGCAGCAATAGGTGCGCCATACCCACCAACGATACCGCCACCCGGCTCAGCCACATTCTTACGTAGCCACTTACCAGCGGTTGACATCATGCCTTCGGCATTAGCTACGTCTTCTTCGGTAGTTGGTTCAAACTCACCTTGGGCTTTTAACTCATTCTCTTTAGCCCATTGCTTAAGCTTGTCACTACTAGTTATTTCACCAATAGCACGTTCGGCCGCGCCTAGTGAACCATGAAAACCAGCCTTAGTAGCTGCAACAAAACCTGTTTTCTTTTCATGTTCTTTTTGAGCTGCTGCCTGCTGCTCTTGTCGATGCATAATCGCACTAATTACTTGCTCACGCGTAGCGCCTTCAGGGCCTTCAATAGAATAGGTATTCCCATCAGGGCCGTCAATTGAATATAGTGGCATTAGAGGTCCTTAAATTAGTTTTTTGTTGGTGTTTTTTTCAGCTCTGCACCCCAGCCAGCAAAGGCATCGCCAGCAATTTGGTCATAGCCTACTAATGCTGCTTCTTTTGGTGATAGTAATTTTGCCACATATTTTCTAATTTTATCAGTATCATCACCATAAAGTTTACCAGCTTCAGCAACTAATTTATCGCGATGACTTTGTGCTGCCAATTCCTCACGACTAGCGATAGCAGCTGATTTATCTGCTGTTGCGCGTATTCCTGCTGCTTCAATTGTTGCTGCATCACCCATTGCCTGACGTTTTTCAGCGCTTCTATTAGCCATCTCTTCGCGTTGTAATGAGGTAGCATTTTGAGAAGCTTGTGAAGCAAGGTCCATCCATTTGCCACCCCATGTTTGTGAGGCTTTAGCCATGGCTTCTTTTTCTTTAGCTGCTTCTTCCCAGTTGCCTGCTTTCTCTAAGCGAGATGCGTGGTCTAAACCGTAGATAATTTTGTCTAGCTCCGCAGACGCTTTTTTCTGGTCGTCTTTATCTTTGATTAGATTAGGAATTGTTTTCTGCGCAGCTTGCATGCCAGCTACTAAAGTAGGGCCAGGAGTTGAACCCCACACAGAGAAGAACTCGGCCAAGCGCAATTGTTGTAGTCGTTGAGCTTCTTCTTTAGCGTTAGCTTTTTGGTCCATAATTGATTTACGGTATTCTGCTGCAGCAGTATCAGGGCCTAAGAAGGCTTCTTTTTCGCGTTGACGTTTTTCTGCAAGCTGAGCTACTGTTTCACCTGTATCAGGACTTTTGTTCATGTAGTCTTGAATAGACTGCGGTGCCCCTGCCAATATACCTGCTGTGGTAGTTTGGGCTGATGGCATATAAGCTGCTGATGGGGTAGGTGTTTTATTTTCTACAGGTACATCTGCCGCTGGTTTTTCCATCACTGGTTTTTCCATCACTGGTTTTTCTACCACTGGAGCTGCTTGTGTTACTGGAGCTGCTTGTACCGCTGGTTTTGCTGCAGGTTTTGCTGTTGGTTTTGCTGCTAAAACCCCATACCCAGGTTTTTGTGTTTCTGCAGCAACGGTACGTCCTAATGCTTGAAGTGGGTTTTCACCGGGGGCAGCACCTAGAAGTCCGGATAATTCCTGTGCATAGCTAGGCTCATCAGGTTCTACTTCCCCAGCAAAAATGGATTTGATTGGGTCTTTACTGCCTTCTTTAAACGCAATGATGCCGCCTGGAGCGTAGCTTTTATCTTGTAATACTTCTTTAGCTATTTTACGGACAGTCTCACTTTGTGTTGAGTTAATAACTTCTTGTAGTTTCTCAATAGGGTAGTCTTGTAAATCATGTTCAACTTCACCACCAACATCATATGAAGCTATACCGCCCTTCGCGTAAGACTTAATCTCACCGCCAGCAGCTTTGCCTGTACCCATTGCATTAGATATAGTTAAGCCTGTACCAAGTGCGCCGATACCTTGAGTTAATGCATTAGGTGTGGCTTGGTAAGACTGAGTTGTAACGCCTTGCATAGGTAAACCGCGCAACATATTAGACATCATACCTAGTTGCATCATTGGGTATTGTTGTTGTGTAGCGTAGTCTTGGATAGCTTGGTTAATCATTTGCTGTTGTTGGGCTTGTTGTTGAGCACCGTACTGACCTTGCATTCCAATAATATCTTTTTGAGCACCGAATTGTTGACCACCTAGCGCACCTAGTGTACCTGCAGCTTGACCAGCTTGGCCCAATCCTGTTAGTGCAGCCTGATTACCTTGTAGGCCTAAGTTAGCACCGAATTGTAATTGGCCTTGCGCATTAGTAAATGCCTTGTCGTAACCTTGAGCTATAGCGTTATCAATAGCGGAGTTCATAGAGCGTCGATTTTCTGAGGCCATAAGCGCTTCACGAGACCCACCAAATGCTCCACCTTGAGTCGCTTGGCCTTGTTGTTGAGCTCCAGTAATACCATACTGACGGCGCATAGATTCAATTTGTGGATTAAGAGAGGCTTGTAAGTACGGGTTCATGTATGCTTGAACCGCATTAGGATTAGTTGCTTGTTGAGCGAAGTTAGCACCAGTATTAGCTAGTTGCCCAGCCATACCTAATGAACCCAAACCTGATGCACCTGCTAAATCTGAAGCTTGGCCGAATTGGCCTGGAGTTTGTAAGTTCGCTGCACCTCGGAAAGCTTGTTGTTGCATGGGGGAGAAACCAGCAACGTAGTCTTGAGCGTTTGTACTATAAGGGACGTATGGTTGGAAACCAGTTATGTTGTAGTTACCGTCTTTATCTGTATTACCTTGGAATAGTTGTTTTTGAGTAGCACCCAACATGGTCTCAACATACGGCTGAGCATATTCTGGAATATTAGTTGTGTACGTGGTGCCTGTAGATTGAGTACTACCTCCGCCTTTACCGTATAGCTTTACGGATTTACCGACTTTTTGAAAGGCCTCTTCTGGCAACATCTCTAGATGATTATATCTCATACTTCTTTCTCCACAGGAAGCTCATAAAACATGAACCTCGATTTAAACCCATCATTTTTAAATACTTTACTCCAACCTTCACGACCATAGGACTCTATGACGTCGCACCCATTATCTTTGGCAAACCGTTGGAGTAACGATAACATATCCGGTTTCCAAGCTTGTAACTCTTCACCACCAGTAAAATGCATAACCAATGAGCGTACCCGTGGATACGAAACAATCTCAGTAACCACAGCGCCCTTCATTCCATTATCATCAAAGGCAACCCATAACTGATGAGGTTTAGTTACTAGCCCTTGCTTAATATCTTCTGCCAAATATCGACCATATGTAAACTCTGCAGCGCCTTCCATATAGGATTCAATTTGAGGCCACACAGCTTCGACATATTCTGTCGGAACTAATGAAACTTTCATTTTTTAGGGAGATACTTAGCCGCGTTAATTTGCTTACCTTGTGCTTTCCTACCTGTACGTGCGGTGCGCACTTTGTCCATCATACCGTGTAATTGCTTGGCGCCTGCTTCGGTAGACCCATTACCTAAATGAGAAACTACGTCTGCTGGGATTACAAACTCACCATCAGCTAATCGGGCAGGTTGTTTATCCGCAATTGTAGCAGGAATATCGTCACTCATACCATCACCAGGACCCTTAAGTAAACGAGCGTTACCACCATGTGCGTATCCGCCTAAACTAGAATCGGCTCCCATAATGCCACCTTGCGCTGCTTTTTTCATCATAGAAGGTGTTAAGTCTACCGCGCCTAATTCAGGAGCAATTGCCATTGCCTTTTGCGGGACATGAGTCTTTTTGTATAATTTTTCTAAGCGACCTGCTGCTGTTTTGTATGGGGAAGTAAACGCAAAGTCTGGGTCTTCTTCACTCATAATCCCCGTATCAATGTCTGGTGCAGGCATTCCGCCTTTAGCAAAACCAGGCGCACTAGATGCTGGTGCAGCTGCCATCGCCGGAGCCGCCATTGCTGGAGCTGATTGAGGAGGAGCTAAGTTAGGTGCGTAAGTATTTAAAAGGTTTTGAGCCCCACCCCATTTAGCTGCTAAATCTAACATTGGGGCATTAGATGGTGGTCCAACTTGGTTTTCTGTTTCAGGGACATAACTAGCTGTATATGGGTTAGGTGCCACATTAGGGGCACGAGTAAAATTAGCTAGCGGGTCTATTGGTTCTTTTTTCTTGGGGCTCATCATACCAAATACTGGGTTATAGAACATACCTTGCTGACCCATACCTGTATCTGCTATACCCCCAGCTGCCATATGAACAGGTTCACCAGAGAAAGGGCTAACCGCTTGCTCATAATCAGCACCAACCACTTCCGCACTCATTGGCATTTGAGTAGGCGTTGCAAATTGAGTGTTGTCTTGTCTGCCCATAGGATACCCACCACCTGCTAGTGCAGCGATACCACCTTGAGCGAAGTGTTGATACTGCGGTTTATATACATTAGCTGTGGGGAAAGAACCCTGGAAATCAGGTGATATCTTGTATTTGTTTAATGAGCTAGGCTTTTTCTTAGGCTCTTCATCACTAGGTTGCATTAGTGCGTTGGCAAAAGTAGATGCGCCGTATAATGCGGTTAGTGGGTTTTTCTCAGCCCAATCCATCACCTTACCAAACCCACGTTCCAGCGCACTTGTTGGAGTACCTTGAACACCTTGGAAAGTACCAGCTGAAGTATTAAATGCACTTGGAGCTTGGTTAGTTACGGTAGATAGTTGTTCGTAGTTAGCACCGTAAGGAGCAGTTGAAGGCATGCCAGGAACCGCGTTGCCTGTAGTCATTGGGTTTACTTGCCCCATGTTAGGGTTGTATGCGTTTTCAAATCCTGTAGCGCTCGATTCAAACTCTGGTATTCCAACGGAACGTATATCATTAAGCGTAGTTCCGTTCATTCCACCGTAAGCATTATATGCGTTTGGCGTGGCTGCACTAGTACCAATCCGTTCTATACCCGCTGTTGGTAATGGTGTTGCAGCTGGAGCAGCTGTTGCTACTTGGGGTGCCGCCGCTTGCGCTATGCCTTGTTCTGCACCTGTCGCTGCGGCTTCGCCTACGCCTAGACCTTCTATACCACTAGCAATTGCTGGCGCTACACCTGTCACTGCCGCCGGGGCTGCACTTGTCATCGCCGCTTGCGCCGCTTGCTGTAATGATGCCCCTTCTATCCCACTTGCTGCTGCTGTTGCCGCAGTTGCTGTCGCCGCTTCCGCCGCTGCTATTTCTGCTGCCGCCGCTGCCGCCGCTTCCGCCGCCGCTACCTCAGTTGCCGTTGCCATCGCTGCTACAAAAGACATATTATGTATCCTTAATCTGGTTTGTTTTAAAGGCTATAGCCCAATCTTTTAATTCATTCCCGACGCCATAAGGTGAAGTATCATCAGCCTCAATTAGTTCGTCTTCGATTTCGGCTAAGTCAGTCTTATCAGTAATCATCACTGCTACGCCTATAGTTTCGGTAAGGGCTAACCCAACGCGCTTAGTACCAGCTTTAGACTCTAATACATCACCAGCGACTATCTTACGCATTCCGTTTTCAGTCCACACTATCATTTCGCCCTTAGAGCAGATGAATAAATGGTCTGTCTTATGTACCTTACCGACAATTACCATGCCAGCCGGTACTATTAACTTTCTTCCATACATCCCGCCAGAGAAATAATGCTCTGTTGAGAAGTCAGTCGTGGCGGGCATTTGCACTAGCTCTGCCTGTAATTTATCTATCTGTATCCGACTTGGTGCTTCTTTAGCTAATATCTTAGATAACTCTGTAGGCTCTATCTGCATTCGCTTTTAAACCTTTGTTTAGTTTATTGAATAATATCATGTATTAAACTACAGTACCACTAGCATCTATCCAGTCAGTGCCATTCCACCAAATAGGTATTCCAAGGGTCGTATCATAATACATAGATCCTACTCCTAACGGTACTTGTATTGTACCAATTGGTCTATTTGCCGTAGTGCCGTAAAGAGGTAAGTTACTGCCTTGCGCAAAATTGTCTAGTTGGTTGAAATACAGGCGCAGGACGTTAGCAAATTGATCTTGGTACTGACGTTGGTACTCTTCCGGCCCTAACGGTAAGTTAGGTGCGGTGGGTGCGACCAGCGGAGCAATCTTGAAATCAGGAAGTGCCATTAGGTGTTTCCTCGACGCCCGTCAGGTTTGAT
>JAUKPQ010001662.1:0-15350 GCA_032273045.1 Chloridella minuta
TGTAGTAAAGCTGATGTGGCAGTGATGATTATGCTTATTGATGCCGTCATAAGGACGCCAAGCCCAAGCCTTTTTAGCTGAGGCAATACGACCGTCGAAGATGACGTAGGAAATACGCTTGTCTCCTGCCTTGGCTGCGAGACGAATCTGGTCAGCAATATCGGGCATGAGGTCGGGCTTTGCTCCACCAGAAACATCTCTATCGACGTCGATTGCTCTAACAGTCCCAGTCTTTGAATCAGGATTGTGGTCGCTAGGACGCGCTGAATGGCGTGTGTCGCCAATCCATCCGTCGGAACGGCGATCTCTATCTGGGAAGGTATCATCGAATTGTTCCCTTAACTGTTGCCCTGCTTTACATAGGATTGGCTTCATTAAAGATAGCCTCACATTCTGCACATTCCCAGCGCTTTAAGTTATTAAGCAATAAAGATTCATGACCGCACTCAGGCATTGGAGCTATGAAAGCGTCATCGATTGGGTCGTAGGTGTAACCGATACCTGCGTAGTTGTAACGGATATTACCGTTGTATGAAGTGCGGACGCAGGCTTGACCTCTGAACTGTCCATACCATTTTTCAGGTGATAGACCTTCAATAAGTTCGGTTTCGTCGATTCCAGTGATTACTTCCGTAACTATGTCTGATTCATTTAAGAACGCGTAATGTGCCATTATGCCCAGCTCACATTTCCTGTACCAGCGGTTAGAGTGGTTACCTTATATCCTGTCACGGTCGCAGTAGATCCAGTTAATCCGGCTCCGATTGTGATTGTGTAAGTGTCTGGATATTTAAGAATGACGACTCCTGAACCACCTGCGCCACCAGTTTCGCTACCGCCGCCGCCACCGCCGCGGTTTGCAGTACCGGCTCCGCCAGTTCCTGAACCAACTCCGCCATTTCCACCGCCGCCTGCGCCACCTGTGCCGCCTGAAGTGCTAGCAGCAGCGCCGCCGCCGCCGCCTGCGTAAGTAACAGAAGTACCAGTGATTGAAGAAGCAGTACCTGCGCCACCGTTACCACCTGCGCCGCTTGCGTTGCCACCAACTGCGCCAGCTCCGCCGCCGCCACCGCAATTTAGATCACTGCCGCCACCTAATCCGCCGTTGTTGCCTTGTCCTGAAATACCTGTGCCGGCAGTAGTAGCAGAACCAAACGTTGCAGCTCCGCCGCCTGAACCGCCATTCTGTCCGCCTTGACCCGAAGCAAAAGATTCGCCTCCGCCACCGCCGCCATTGGCAGTGTAAGAACTGAAAACTGAATTGCTTCCCGTGTTTCTTCCACCGGCTGCGCCGGCACCGACTGTGCAAGTAAAGTTAGTGGAAGTTGCAAGTGCTCCAGTTGTTGATGTTAGCAAACCTCCAGCACCGCCACCGCCGCCGTATCCATTACCGCCGCCGCCGCCGCCTGCGACTATTAAATAATTAACCGTTAAAGGCGTAGGAGGAGAGTCTGGAGCTAACACTCCTGAAATTACGTTAAGCAACTGCGCCCACCACGAACCAACTATTAGCCGCGACCTGCATAAGCGCGCATGACTTGTATTGAGCCAAGGACGGAGATGCTGCAACCGCGCCAGCTGAGAGGACTGTTACGCCTCCAGCGCCTGAGATAGTTACCGCGCCTGCGCCTTTGTTAAGTACGGTGATAACTGTGCCGACTGGGAAGGCTACCGATGCGTTGGTAGGAATTGTAAGAGTAGATGCTGACGCGTTAGATCGTGTGATGAGCACCTGATACTGGTCAGTAAGGACAGGGGTGTAGCTCGTGCCTGTCTGGTCGTTGAGGGTAAATGCTACTAGAGCGTTGAAACCCGCAGCGGTGAGGATGTCGCCAGTTGATGCTGGAAAACCTGTTGCCATTTATATCTCCTAGTAAGTCATCGCTGAGACGCCAATTATACCGCGTTCTGAGCTTCCTATTACGAACCCGTCGGTGATAGGTTCTAGTGTTGTTACTGTTACCTGCATGCGGTTTGGGGTGATGTCCCAAGCCAGTCCCTGCACTTGCAGAGTTTTAACGATAGTTGAGCCGTCCGGTTGGACGTTGGTAATGCGACAGTTCGAGAAGTAGTCAAGGCCAATCATCGTGTTGGTTGGCACTGCTGGGTCTAGCAGGTCTACCGTCATAGCATCGATGCGGATAGTGGTCTCTGCTCGGGTGGCTACATAGGTGCGGGCGATGTTAAGGGCATTGGCATCGGTATCAATTACCAAGTTATCTTGGCTATATGAGTGAGGGAAGTAACGCTCTGCCGATGCTACGTTCTCTGCAGTCTGTTGAGTTCCACCTACGCGGGTAATAGCCGCTTGATTGATAATCAGCTTATCGTCAAAGGCAAATACCAAGTTTCGATATGGGATGCCGGTAGTTTGGTTAAACTCAATAGGAGTCCCAGAGATAGAAGAAACCACATCGCTACGATCCTTAAATACTGCCGTGCCAGAGCCGTTAATAAAGAAAGCACCTTGCTCGGAGAACTCGACATTCTTAAGAGCGCCAAGGGATGTGCGAAGGGTGGCTGGGTCTGCCTGACAGTTTGAGTCACCTGTTGCAAGGGTTCTCATGTTGTTAGGGAAACTTACTTGGTCAAGAATCTTGCCAATGCGGGTGCCAGTTGATTGCCCTGCTCCCGAGTCTGCAATGGTTTCAACCTGAGCAAGCTGGAATAGACGGAAAGCATCCGAGCAATAAATATCGACATAACCCATGTTCTCGGCTTGGTCATATGAATATCGGTACTCCGTTGTATATCCGCTAAATAGAAACGACTCAGTAGTGGCAGTAGTAGCAGAGACTCGCAGCTTACGAAGTGGTACCAGATAGCCATAATAAGGGCTTGAGGTGTTCTGAGGGTTAAAGTATGAGTTAGGGTCTAGGACGCGTACAACGGCGCTTCCGGCCTCGTAGGTCGCTCTCTGAGGGCTATAACCACGGTTAATAGTAATCTGTCGAACGTCTGGAGTTAAGTCCACAATCGGCACGGGTACGGTTGATGAGCCGAGAGTGCCTACGCCGAGGATGCCATACTTCTCATCGCCAATAGTAAACGGGTAGCCGAAAGTGGCACCTGAGGAGAAGTCGAAAGAGACGGCTATCTGTGCAGGTAATGTCATCGGTCAAACGCACCACGGGTTACGAAACTGTTAGTGCCTGATAATGATTGGTCTTGGAGTGCGCTGGCAATAGCCTTACCGTCAATCTGTACGACGATGTTATTAGCTGCAGCCTGAGCCCATGGTGTAGATGATCCGAACTGTGCGTTGGAGCCGGAGGTACTTGGCATAGCCATAGAGAGTGCAAAGCCCTGTGAATCGACTGCGTTAGTTGCTGGAGCAACAGGAGCGCCCGCGCCAATGACTGCGCCGATTGATGCCGCTTCCTTTTTTAGTTCTGCAAGGTAGCCCCAAAGATACTGGAAAGGGTTGCGAGCATCTGGAAGGGTACGAAGTAAGAGGGCAAGTTGTCCGGTCTCATCCTGAGATTGGAGGATGCGGTCTGTGAGTTGCTTTGCTACTGCGTCGTTACCGTTAAGCAATGCAAGCTGCGCCATGACGCGAACCTTCTCCTCCTCGGAGAGTTTTCCCTTTAGAGCTGCGACCAACTGAATCTGCTCTAGGTCAAATACTGTGCCAGACTTCTTAAGTGAAAGCTGCTTCTTCTGCTCTGCGGTCAATGCCTTAGTAGCGGCAACCTGCTTCTTGTTGAGGGCTGCAATTTCCTTGGCTCGCTTGGCTGCCGCTGCCTCTGCTGCCTTCTGTTGCGCCATGCGCTTTGCAGTTCCAGCCGGTGAAGATGATCGCCCTGCCTTCATCGGTGCATCGTCGCGTAATCCGAATGGGTCTGGGTAGTTCTCTGAAAGTTTTTTAGCTGCTGAATCTAGTTTCTGGTACAACTTAACGACTGCACCAATAGCAGTTCCTGCTGCGTTAGTAATACCGTTAATAGCCTTGGCTATGTTATCGAATGTCTTAGCTGCATCCTGTGCGCTAGTTCCGCCGCCTGCCTTGGCAAAGGCTTCTACTAGTCCTGCGCCAATTGCTTCCTTGGCATTGCCTGCTGCAACGGATAGCACATCTAGTTTATAGGATGTAGTCTCTAGGTAGGCATCGGCTGCACCGGCAGAGCGGGTAAGCAATACTCCTAGAACTTCTGAGAATGACTTGCTCTGCAGTTCTGCCTTGGTAAGTCCGGTATTATATTTCTGCAGACCCTTAGTTACTCCGACATAGCCCTTCGCTAAATCTTGAGCGACAGTGCCTAACTCGACTCCGCTGGCTCGGCTAATCTGGATAGCATTATTAAGAAGTTCTTGGGACTTAGTAAGTGATCCAGTAGTAGTAAGCAAGGCTTGGAACGCTGGGCGCAAAACGTCATCGGCTATGCCGGCGCTCTTTTCAAGGTTAGCAATAAAATCAGCTGCTTGAACCTTTGAGAAGGAAAGCCCTAGGTTATCGATTGCGGTAGATAGACGTGCGGCTGCTGCTTCATCCTCTGCAAAGGCTTTAACTGATGCGCGACCATAGGCAACCACCGCTGCAGTAGATAAGGCAAGACCTAAGCTCTTACCGAGAGACTTGGCCTGCTTTTCTAGCTTTGAGAAACCTTTGTCCGCTTTCTTGAGTCCAGTTGAATCGAGGATAGTGGCAATTCTTACCGCTAAATCTGTTGCTGCCATTATCGACCTCTCACATCTATTTTTGAACCCTTAGTAGCTATTACTACTTTGTCTAAGGATTTTTCAATTGCTTTGATTACTTGAGCATTTACTTTGCCGTTATCTTCACCCCATGCTCGAAAAATAAGGCGACCATTTAATTTACGGCTAACGCGTCCGGATTGCCCTTCTTTGCGAGTAGCCTTGTATATCTCGCCCATAGAATCAATAAATTGCTTACCAGCGTTAGGGTTAGCAGACTTATTAACCCGCTTGGATGTGTCTATGTAACTTGAATACTTTCCGCGAGTAGAAGCCTGAGACGGTTGCCCGTTAGGGTTTCTACGTCCTGCAGTCTCATAGATAGCACCGGCTGCGCTTTTGTTGTAAATAGTTGCAAGTGATCTAAAGCCACGCTTATTAGGCTTAGAAGGGGTGGTGCTAAATGTGATTCCGCGCTTGATTTCTCCAGCATCGTAACGGCGAGGGCTATCGCCCCATATACCGTTACTACTTGCCCAGCCTGAAAGCGGAGCTTCACTTGGTACGAAACCTTTAGCTTTATTAGTGATAGAACGAAGAAGCCCAGCAATTTCTCGCTGAGACTCTTTCGCCATATCGGGAGCTAATTTCTTTAACTCGCGTCGGAGTCTAAGGATGCCTTTTGCGTCTACTGGCATTTTCCTGCTCCTTCGCTAAGTCGTTTAATACTTGGATGTGAGCCTTAAAGGCCATAGGCGATAGGTTCACGATAGACTCGAACGGAACTCCGTACTCGTATGAGAGCCTCGCGGCGGTCATTGTTACGGAGTTCCGGTCTAGCCTAAAGGGTCAGACTCTAAGACCTCGACCCCTTTAATGGTCTCAAGGAAGGCTTCGCCGAATGGCTTAACCGTTTCCCCTGAGCGACGGATTGCTTCCCAGCACAACCAATAAACGTCAGATTGCTTCTGATCTTCTATTAGCGCCTTATGGAAGCCCTTCTTGGCAAACTGCTCAAACGAATACTCGATGAGCGGAGTAATCTCAAACTCCTGAATGGAGTTATCTGCCCTTGTTACTTTTAGTTTTGCCATTTCCTGTCCCTTTGTTAGTTATGAATTATGAAGTTGTTACTGCGATTGTACCTGATACGTTCATTGAAATAGACTGGGTTCCGATGTCACCAACTGCGCCGTTAATGTCGGTTGTGTTGTTGACCAAGCATGTCATTGTGTAAAGTGGGTTTGTCGCAGAAGTAGCTGCAGAAGTCTGCTTGACTGTTACTGTGACGTTTGTGCCCCATGCAGCCTGTAGTGTCTGTAGGACGTTAGAAGTTGCAGTGTCGTTAAGAAAGTCAATAGTAATAGATGAAGCCTCAAGTCCCTTTACGAACTTGTGACCTGAGTCACCCATCGCAGTAACTTCGAGCTCATCGAATGTACGGTTTAGTGTAACTGATGTTACATGGTTTGAGAGGTCTACCGCATTAACAGTAAGAACTACTCCATTGTTTAAGAATACTGCCACGGCTTATTCCTCATCTTTCTTAGTTGTTGGTTTTGGTGCTGGTGTTGCTGGTGGAAGCTGACCGATCTTGATTAGGAAATCGGCTTGTTCCTTTGTCCAATCGTCCATCGATTAGCTCCATTCCGTTAGGGTACTTATTGCGATGTCGCAAGTAAGTAAATCGCCTGATGGGACTGAGATAACGCTAGGCGCGCTTACTGAGCCCACATTAAATACGATGCTCGAAGCATCGAGAAGGTTCATCACTCGAACCACGTCAGTTTCAATTCCTGCCAAGTTGCCTTGGTTGTCTAGTAATGGAACGAGGATAGAAATCTTAAAGTTAGCAAGTGGAGCTATTGAAGTCTTATCGTTGTTGTTTGGCACAATATAAGGATCATCAGGAGTCACAATTACAGAGTTTGGAATTGGGCTTGCAGGAGGAAATGAGAATACCTGATAGAGAGAGTTATCGACCAGAGCCGTAGCAATAGTTGACCGGAGAGTAGTTATCGCAGCCATGCTCAACCAACCATACTGTTCGGGTCGAGATACGGCGAAATAAGTCCACGGATACGGCTGATGAGCTGAGAGGACATCGCATAGAAAGAACCCATTGATCCATCTGGAGCCATGCCGTTACCTGAGTTAGCCTGACGTGCCTGCCAGATTGACTCAGCTACCATGAGGGCTGCTTCCTTGATTGCTGGAATTACTGTGTAGTCCACGTCATCCTGAGCTGCTACCTTACCGAATGGGTTTACATCGTGGTAAGGGCGTTCACGTCCACCATCTTCTGCCTCGTAAGAGATTGAGTATTCTCCAACTGATGTGATTGTGTAAGTGCCGTTGAAAATCTCATCGTTCTGGCTGACTACGATTGCTTGCCCGATATAGAAGCGAGTGCGCACTGGCTCATCGAAATAAAGGGTGCGTGTGTAATCGCTTGCTGAGTGTGCCACATTAAAGGAATCGTTGTTCCATAGGAAAGGCAGAAGAACATTGTCCGCCGCATCGCAAACTTCCTGAATGATTGCGTCCGAATAGAGCGAGCCTACGCCGAGCGCAGCCTTGAGGGTTGCGACTGTGCAGATTGACATTCTCTATCCTTTCCTAAGAGCGGCGAGGGCTAAGGGCAAGCCCCCGCCGCCGTTCTAATGGGTTGCTATTATGTAAGGTTGAACTTACGAACGCCCTTGCCTGACTTAGCAAGGTAGATAGCGAGGTAACCGTAAAGGTTGATTTCAATTTCGCCTGATGTAAGAACATTGACGCGAAGCTGAGTTGTAGGTGATTCCCATGTGTAGACTGATGAAGGTGCTACGAGGAACATTGAGTTATCAATGACACCTGATGCTGAGATGTTGTGATCTACGATGAGGTCTGTACCAAGTACGCCACCGACTACTGATGTAGCGACTGCGTTGCCTGATGCGTTCTGTGTTGCACCCTGAGCTGAATAGAGGCTGCGTCCAGTTGTGTCCGCAAATCCGGCGATGGCTGCCCAAGCGTCTGTGGAGGCTACGAGCTTGTTAGCAAAGTCTCCGCCTGTACCCTTGTAAGCTGCTGCGCCTTCTACTGATACGAATGACTGGAGACCAGCTGCTGTTGCCGCTGTTGCTGTCGCAGTTGTACCAGCTGAAACATAAGCTGCAAGGAGTGCTGCGTCTGTAGCCTTCTCGTATGCCTTGCGGAGTTCTGCCATCATGAGTTCCATGAACGCTGGTGATGAGCGATCTACCAACTCGAAGGATACTCTCTGAAGTCCACTGAACTTCTCAATTGAGACAGTATCGTAGGCACTTGTCATGCCTGTCTCTGAAGGTGCTGAACCTTCGTTGGTGTCTGCAACTGTTGGAGCAACGTCCGCAGTTGAAGCATTGGTGTAAAGGCGTGGAACTGTGAATGACATTCCGTCGATTCCTGCGAGTGAACCGCGAGTTGCAGCCTCGAACGCTGGGCGACCGGAAAATGTATCCGTCAAAAATGTATTTAAGTGGCTCGGAAGTGTGAGTCCCGTGTTCGTTGTTGTTGAGTCATCTGCTGCACGAACTGTGCGGCGTGCTTCGTCATCGCCAAGCGCTGACTTAATAGATGCCTCAAGGTACTGAGTTGATGAGATTGGAGCAGTGCGCTCCTTGACGTAGTGTGATGCCGCAACTGTTGGGCGAGCCGCTTCTACTGCTGCTGCTTCAACTGCTGGAGCTTCAACCTGAGTGGTTTCTTCCACTTGTGGCTCGCTTTCTGGTTGGTTTTCTGCAACTGGAAGAACTTCTTCCGCTGCAATCTCTAGCACCTGAGCAGACTTAAAGGCTGGCTCTGTTACGAGAGAAACTTCTTTTAATTTAGCCGCTGTTACGACTGTATGACCGTCACGGCTTGGCTTTGACGCGATGATTTCCGCCCCAATACTCAGACCGCTAACGATTCCTTCCTGTGCCTGAATCAAGGCGTCATTTCCGCCGGTGCTACGACTCAAGCGGAATACTCCATAAATACCATCGTTAGGTCGAACCTCTGCGCTGATCATCTTTCCCACGACCTTTTTTGTGTCGTGTTGCGACAATAGGCGAACCTTTGAGATGTCTGTAACGTCGATTGAGCCTGCCTCGAATACAACGCCGCCCAGGTTAGTGTTGCCGATTTCGCCAGTTCCCATTGGCACAATTTTGCCGGAGATTTCGCGACGTTCTTCGCTGCACTCGATTGATGCTGCTTCAATGTATAGAGTCTCCATTAGAGTCCCTCGATTCCGTTAGGTGTTAGGTCTGTCATTGACATAGCTTGTTCAGTTGTAATAAGTCCAAGAGTAAGTAGCTTCTCAAGTACCTGAATCTCTACCAGTGGGTCTTGCTTCAGGAAGGTATCTGCCACGGCAAAGCGCACCTCATGTCCTGCGGTGCTTATGTCGTTCATGCTGAGTCTGCTGGAAATTGCATTTACATAGGGCTCGATGGATAGTGCGAAAAATTGCTTACGTTCGTCTTGGACGTTGGCGTATGTCATCGTCGTGTTCTGATCCGCTGAAAGGTAATAAGCCGGAACGTTCATAGCACGAGCAATCTGTGTGCTGAGGTTCTGTACCGCTTCGTTATACATCATGTCTTTTGGTGAGAACGCAACTGGAGAATAGTCAAGTGTTGAAGTCAGGTAAGCCGTAGAGTTATTCTGACGGGCGCGCTTCCATGCTGCTATAAGTCCTTGAACCTCTGCAGCTGGAAGGTCAGCTCCGGAGTTCTTGAGGAAACCTGCAGGCTGAGGGTTAGCAGAGTTGATACCAGCTGCACGATCTACATCGATAGCGGCTTGGATAGTGTTACCAGCGCGCTCTAGTACGCCCTCATCGAAGCCCTGAATTGTAACAATGTCATTCATATCGATAGGTGCTGCATCGATGTAATACTGGGTGACCATGATACCTTCGAGGTCTGTCGTAAATGTTACGCGAGGGTTAGCGACCCACTCGAATGAAGCTGGTCTGCCGTCCTCGGAATACCTGCTAGTCACTTTGAGATAACAGACGCCATAGAAGAGGAGCGAGTCAACGCACCATGTCAATGTGACGAATGAAGGTTGGTTTTGTGAAAGTTGATTAACCCAGCGAGGAGGAGCGATGACTTCTCCGGTCGACTTGTTGTAATACTCCAGCGGAATTGAAGCTACTGTTCCGCAGATGAGGTTACGCGCTCTAGCAACCGATGGAACACTCATAGCGTTCTTACGGGAGATGCGTGGAATTACATAATTATAAAGTGAGGGTAAGTTATCGCCCATGATCTGTGGGGCTGCTTGAGCCTCTACGACTTGTGGTTTATTACGCGATAAGATACCCATGAGGGTTAATTATACACTACTCCGAGTAAATCATAGCAGATTGCTGAGGCTTGGAAAGTGTCGAGACAACCATGGCAGTAGCGATCGCTCCAGAGATGTCACCGGCTGACTTTCGCTTAATAATTCTCCATGCAGAGTCGTTAGTCTTAGCTGCGCAGTTATTCATCTGTTGAATCCAGCCTTCTTGCCCTGAGTGAACCATGCGCTTGTTGTCGAGGGCATCTTTTAGATCCGTACAGGCTTGGTAGAACTGGGCTCCTGATATGTCTTGGCATACTTGTCCGGCATTGGTGAGACGGTCTGCGATTGACTGCGTAGCGTACCTATCGAAGCCAATCATGCGAGGGCGGTACTGGTCTGCCCAGCCTTTGATATCAGCTGCTATCTTAAGTTCATCTACAGAGACTTGGCTTTCCCAAGTTTGTGCAAGTCCAATTCCAATTCGACCGTCCGGCAGAATCTGGCCAATAACCAGAGACGCATTGCGACGACTCGGAGAGACGTCAAAGGCAAAGACGGTATAAGCGCCGACTGCAAGTGCCAGCTCAGAGTCAGAGCAATCTTCAAGACTGCCATTAGTCCATGGAGAACTAAGACTATCAATCCATTGGCAAAGGAGTTCTGTGCGAGTGTTTTCAATAGGGCTAGTAGCAACTGCTTCTTCAAGGGCTTCCTCCGTGATCGTGTAGCCGAGTGCTGGGTTAGCCTGCGCCCAGCCTGAGCGGTCTGTAACCTTGCAATACTGGGGTGCTGAGTATTCATAGAACCCAAAGGACTTAGGCGGGTTCTCTAAAGCTCGCTCTCGCATTCCGTTAAGGACAAGGCTGAAAGCATCTCCTGCGTTTGACGTAAGTAACGTCTGTGAGTTTGGTCGAGCTCTAGTAGTAGGGATTGCAGCGCGGTATCCTTCTTCATTGACTTCTCTGAGCTCATCAATATATAGGAAATCCGCCGTTCTACCTCGTGAACCGTCTCTAGTTGCTGCAACAACGTCCAGTCGAGTACCGTCAAGCATCTCAATAGATTCTGTTCCATTGGCGTAACGGATTTGCTTAACAAGTCCTTTGAGGTGGTCATTGCTCTCCAATGCGTAGGCTACTTGGCGAAAGGTGTCCAATGCCATCGAACGGTTCGAGGACATGATTAGAATGTTCTTACTGTCCCACTTTATGAGGTGGGCAAGGATAAGCATACGGGCTAGGTGGGTCTTACCGTTCTGGCGGGCAATAAGTAGCAGGTTAGTCTTACGAACCCAAGCGCCGGTCTTGTCTACCGTAAGCATATCCTTGAGAACGTGCTCCTGCCATGGGAGTAAGGGCATGCCAATAATCTCGCAGAGCTGCTTTACATCCTCCAGCTTGTTCTTGCCCTTGAGAGGGATGCTGGATAGGCGTGGCTTCGTTGACCCCCTGAGTGGCTTGGTGCGTACGGCTGGCATCGGCTCAATTCCCGACTGGTTTGGTTGAGAACGGACTGTCTTGGACTATCTCTGACCGCGTTGGGGAGAGACGGGCAGGAAAATCAAGGGGGGTACGCATCTGCTCTAAAAAAACCCCCTGTGAGCGCTTGCCCTTGCGACTGTTGCATGGCTTACACGCAGTGACCATGTTGTTGATGTCTATGGCTAACTCAGGCGCTTTAGATACTGGAATGATGTGATCTATAGTCATGTCCTTATCCTCTGCACCGCAGTAGTGGCACACGTATCCGTCTCTCGCTAATGCCTTGAGTCTTACTTCTTTATACTTACGGCTAAGACGTGGGTCACCCTTCTTACTCGCCATTATAGATCCTCATAACAATCATCACATACAAGCCAAGTACCAAGGATGTTAAGTGTGCCTTCATCGAATGATTCTTCACAACGCTCACACTTCATTAGTGCCACCCCTTCTTAATCCAATGAGCATAGGCATCACACGCATCTGCATATCTATGCTCTATATACTTAATGCCATAGTCTATCTGATTATATTCAGACATATGGGCTATTAGTGGATTCTTCAGCTGAGGTATTCCGTATGTGTGTTTATCTCCATTGAGGTTACCTATTGCTAATCTATTAAAGGCTGATTCTTTCCCATATAACCTTATTAGACATAATGCCTGTTCTTTTGGTAATAGGCTTTTAATATAGTCTTTAGGAGTTAGATCCATTTGCCCTTCATCTAACGGACTCGCTCCGATAGACATAGCTCCCACCAATGCGATTGCAACCCCGCGAGCTACGCGCTTGAAGCGCTCGCGGTAAGCCCTTGAGGGGCTTTTGCTAGAAAGCATACCAGCCATGTCAAGCATGTGTATAACTTGGGAGTGTCGTAAGCGTGAAGTCAAGTTCTGCCCCTAGTTATCCACAGGTTGTGTGTAACCTAGTTCTGGCAGACCAAACTCAATAGCGCAGTCTCTACAGTGATGATGTAGCCCTGTTCTGCTATAGATCACGTCGTACTCTGGGATAGCGGTATTACTGCAGAACGTACACTCAGCGATTATCGGCTTTATACATTCCTGCGACTGGGATGAATCCTGAATTATCATTGGAGTAATCTCTTTTCATAGATAGATCGCAACAGATAGGCGCGATAAGTTCTTCTGTGAATGATGCTTTGACTTCCTGCATCTTTTGGCACTCTTGGCACTTAAAGTCATACCTAGGCATTATTACAATAGACCAGACTCATAGACTCAAAGCAGAACGGGCACTCTAGGTCTGCTTCCTTGCTCTTGCTCACTGCCTTGTCTATGTGGACGTTAGCCTCGCAAAGCTCATTGACGCACTCAAACTCATAGCTGGGCATTATCGAGCTTCTCGCAGACGTAACATGGTGAGCCTTTCATGATCGTATTACCGCACTGGCAATACACAGGCTCTAGTTTATCAGTGTCAGTCTGGAAATCAGCGTAACCAGCCTTTAGCAATAATTTAGTTAAATCACCCATAGATAGGAAAGCGAGCATGTCCTCCACATTCTCGCCCTGCCCATTCATCCGGACGCACACCAAGGATAGTTCCCCTGTTTTCTCCGTGCGCTTCTGTGATTGTCTAAGCCATGCTAAAGGCTGGAAATCGCTACGCGCCTTTACTTCTAGGTCGAAAGGTACGTTAATGCAGTCCTTACCTGCACCGCGTCCCACCGCAGCTCCTTTCCACCATTGCGACAGATACTCCGCCACAACCCGTTCGGTGCGAAAGCCACGGTGTTTACGGTGTTGAGAGGTCATAGTCTGATCTATGCCTTTCCAGTGCTAGTTATAGCATGGCACTTAGGACAACTCCAAGTGTAGCCAGCTACAGGATTGCCATCTGTAACTACAATATCTTCCATAGGAAATGGTTCATTACATAAATGACAGACTGTCGTAATTTCTGGATGTATTGCTGGGTTTGGTCGCTGAATAGACATCAACTCCCTAAGTGCGAACATCTCCTCATCTGTTGGAAACTTCTCCCACTCACCGTCTTGATTCTTAAACTCTATATATCCCATTATTTCCACCTCAAGCTAGTCAGTGCCGGATACAAACAGTTATTACAACTGTATGATGTGGCAGAACGAGTCAATCCCTGAGTCCTGCCGTTAATAATCCATGAGTATCTATTTTCATTACAGAACTCGCAATAGATTCTTAGATTTTCAGCAGTAGTCGCGGGCATGACTTGTGCCCAAGCTGAAATATGTTTCTGTCTACGCCTTGAATCGGTTAACATAATCACCACTTATTCTGCTGAGGTCGCCATGTACCGTCAGCTGCTATCTCGTACCAAAGGGTATCTTTGCAAGTCCAGCAGGAGAAGTTACCCCAAGGCTTTTTGGTCTTACCTGAGATGCCAGTCTTCCAAGTCATCTCTTTGTGGTCATGGCATTTGGTACATCGAGGAATATCCTTCTCGGTCTGTCCACCGATAATATCCTTAACGATTGCCACCGCTTCATCGACTGTTGTAGCCGGTGCAGCTTCTCGGATAGTCCACGGATCATCTTCCTTGGCTACTGGCACATACTCAGTGGCAGTCTTGCTCATCTTGGCTTTCGTCTCCTCGATGAGAGTGCGAGTCTGGTCATGAGCTTGAACCTTTTGCATATCTTCCCGCGTAGGCTTTTTATCTGTTGGAATCACTAGGCTAATGGCTCTACCAATTGCACTGGTAATTGTGTCCTCAACGTAGAACTTTCGCATCGATTGTGGATAGGTAGATGCCACTCCGAAAGCATAATCAGAACCAGTCAGGACTTCACCCACATAGACTGAAGCCTTGGCAAGTACCTCGCCCCGCTCATGGTCTAGCTTGACTACCTCAGTGATAATACGGGAATCAATAAAGGCGCTCTTTAGACGCATAACCCGCTCGGCCACGGTCTCGTAATCGTCCAGATTAAAGTGCGCCACGGTCGTTTATCTCCTTTAACTTCCAGCCGATACTCCGAAGCTCTCGGATAATCTGCTCGTTCTGGTAGATAACTACCTCAGTAAAGGCGTCACGATCCATTGCTGACTTCTTCAAGTCGTCTACTAGTAAAGTTTGATCATCTCACAACTACTACAGCGGGCATGAGAAACATTGGATCGTACACACTTCTAGATAACGTAACATTGGCATCTTCTGCAGCATCAATCAATACAATTGAGATTCCAGAATTCAAAGACGCGGCTGGAGCATTTTATGATCTTAGAGATGCCATCGACTTCAGACCTATTGTTGCCAACACAGTAGCTATTTCTACTACAACAGGTGGGGCTGCTATTAATCCCGCGTATGGAACGACCTTCGTCGCTGGGGATGACAAGTTCCCAATTCCTAATTCGATACTCCGTGCCAACGTAGAGTTTTATCAAGGTAGAACTGATAGAATTGTAGTAGACAAGCAAGGTGATATTAGGGTCATAAAGGGTCAAGCTGGAACGTATCAAGCTCCAGCCCTACCAAGAGATTGTTTGAGCATTAACGTTCTTCAAATCCCTCCATATCCTTCGTTAAGCGAACGCCTATCCCCTAATATGGTAGCTATTGCAGACAAGAGAATAGATAACGGTGGTGGGTCGATAAGAGCGAACCTCTATACTGCATCACTACAGCTATCGGCAGCTACGGTATTTAGAGGACAGCCTCGTGGATATACAATGTCTGATATCGGAGATCTCGAAAAGAGAATTTCTGATCTGGAGTACTACGTATCTCTTACATTAGCCGAAACAGAGGTAAAGAATAGAGTTATCCCAGGACAAGGCGGAGTAGATAGATATAAGTTTGGCTTCCTCGTAGATAGCTTCAACGATACTGGAACAGCTGACCTCGGAAACCCTGAGTTCAACGTCGATGTTATTGATGGTCGCCTACAATCTAAGACAGATACTACTGTTCTGCAGCAAGA
>JAUKPQ010001772.1:0-15340 GCA_032273045.1 Chloridella minuta
CGCTTTCCCTTATCTACGGGGAACCAGCCTGAACTGGCCTTGACTGGTAGGGATCTTCCGAGATTGGAAACGATTGCTCCTGAAGCAGCGGGATCGTATGGGCCTGCCGTGGGGGCATGGGCTAAACAGCATTTGGATTTGGAATTATTTCCTTGGCAATTGCGAACACTTGAGTTTCAGTTGATGCACGATGAGAATGGTGATCTATTGCACCGGACATCGTTGACTTCAACGGCGCGCCAACAAGGGAAAACAGTTTGTCTCCAAAGCCTCATTGGCTTTTGGTTAACGGAAATGCCAAAAATACGGGGACAAAAACAATCAGTGCTTTCTACGGCAAACCGTTTAGACCTCGCAGTCGGAATCTTTGACGCGCTCGCAGACATCCTCGAAGAACGATTTTCGGCAAAAGTTACACGCGCATATGGCCGAAATCAGGTTGTTATGCCAGACGGAACCAAATGGATTATTAGAGCTGCAAAACCCAACGTTGGTCACGGCACCAGCAATGACCTGATCTGCGCGGACGAAATTTGGGACATGACCCCACTGGCCATTGAAGGCGGTCTTTGGCCATCCATGCGCGCACGACGATCACCCTTATTTAGTGCCTGGTCAACTGCCGGCACAACTGATTCCATTTCCATGCTCCGCATGCGTGAACAAGGATTGCGCGCAATTGACAAAGGCGAAGCAACATCGTTTCACATGGCGGAATGGTCCCCAAGTCCAGACATGGACCCGATGGACCCTGCCAGTTGGCCGTGGGCAAACCCCAGTCTTGGAAGAACCGTCAGCATGGAAACAATCCACGCCGAATCACAATCGCCCGATCGTGGGCAATTTTTACGCGCAAGTTGCAATTTATGGACGGCAAGCGACAAGGGCTGGATTTCACCCGGTCTCTGGCCATCCCTTTTACATGAAGGGGATATCCCTGAAGGCGGATTTTGTGCCATTGAATCATCCATGGATGAAGCGCGGTATTACTGCGTGCGCGTCGTACCACTAGAAAACCGTCGCGTCGTGGCAACCGTTGAATTTGCTGTTGACACATTTGCAGAAGTCCTAGACGAAGTTGAACGGCTTGCACACAACCCAATAACAAAGTTTCTCATTTCCCCAAGCATTGACATTCATTGGCCAGTCGCGTTAGAACCCCGACGTGTTATTTGCGGGTATGCCGAAATTCAAAAATATACGGGAGCAGTCCGAAACATGATCTACGAAAAATCATTGTTTCATGACGGATCCACACAACTAGCTGAACATGTTTCCAGAGCGGTAGCGGCCAAATCGCAAGGGACAATTGCACTTAGCTCACAACGCTCCAGTGGACCGATAGAACTTGCGCGCTGTCTTGTTTGGGCTGCTGCACATGCGGCGCGTCCTCGAGACTCCGGAAGACCCATGGTGGTTGTTCCCAGTCGCTAATGTCTTATTGGCGTTGGCCTGAAGACCTACCTTTCGTCGGGATCGGATAGTTCCCCGGGCCAATGCCACTCAAAAGCCGATCCTTTCGGCAATACTTGTGCTATGGCATTATTCTCACGCCGCGCAAACGTCGCTGCAGTCTCACCACAACCCGAAGTGACAGTCGCTGCAGCTGCAGGTACATATACCGGCAATGGCTCGGGTGAAAACTCAATCGGTCACTACTACTCCTACATTCAAGGTGATCTGCGAAACAAGTGCATGCAAACAGGCACCATTTCACGCGGACGCGATTTGCTCGCATCAGTTGTCGGATCAACTGGCCTTGAAATGTACAAGTGCTATTGGGACGATGTAAACAAAGAAATGGTTGAAGAAGAAATTGCACCACGCGCATGGTTGAAACAACCAGACCCACAACTTTCGTATTCCGCCGCTATGTCATGGTTGCTGGACGATCTCCTGTTCTTCGGTCGAGGTTTCTGGTGGATTAGTAGCAGGACTAGCGATGGGTTTCCAGCGTCGTTCACTCGACTACCCGCAGCAATGGTCAACACACTGGACATGACAGGCCCAGTGTTCGCGTTTGGTACTTCTAAACAAATCTATTTTCAAGGTGCAGAAATACCTTGGGAAGATGTCATCCAATTCATTTCACCAATTCAGGGAATCATTTATCAGTCACCACAAATTGTTGAAACCGCGCTAAAACTTCAAGCCAATCGTTTGTTAAATGCCAACACGTCAATTCCATCTGGAATCCTTAAACAATCCAGCGGTGAGCCCTTAGATGCGGCAAGTTTGGGGCAACTCGCTGAGTCCTTCAATCAGGCTCGTTTGAACAACCAGGTGGCCGCTCTAAATCAGTACGTGGATTACATTGAAACAAAATCTGATCCATCAAAAATGTTGTTAATGGAAGCAGCCGAATTCCAAGCAAAAGAACTTGCTCGTTTGTGCAACATCCCATTCTTCCTTGCTGGGTTGGATGTCGGCGCGTACAGTTACAACTCAAACAAAGGTGCACGCGAAGATCTATACGTTTTCGGCGCGCGACCATACATGCAGTGCATTCAAGAAACATTAAGCATGAACAACGTTCTTCCAAATGGAACATACGTCAGATTCGATGTTGATGATTACTTGTCCGAAATGCTTGGAGAAGAAGAAGGCGATATTTCTGAAATGCCCGACATGAAAACACCAACAACCCAACCGGGAGAAATGCAATGATCAAATTTGAAACCTCAGACCTCACCATCATCGCGACAGCCGTTGAAGGAGAAATGCCAAAACGATCCGTTGCCGGCATGGCCGTTCCTTATGGCAAGGCCGCGACCGTTTCCGATGGAACCAAAGTGATCTTTGAAGAAGGCTCGTTGCCAACCGACGGAAAAGCCCCAAAGCTGTATCTCAACCATGACAGCAGTCAGGCCATCGGCATCCTCACCAGTCGAGTATCCGTTGCCGGCGAAGGAATGATGTTTGAAGCCAAATTCAGCAAAACTCAGCTTGCCGAAGATGCGCTCCAGCTCAGTCTTGATCAAGTTATTGACTCAGTCTCAGTTGGGGTGGAACCCACAAAATTCAAGATTCTTCAGGACGGAACCATGCTTGTCCAGGCTGCCGATTGGGTAGAGCTGTCGCTTGTTACTGGCCGTCCGGCATTCAAGGATGCGATCATCACAAAGATCGCTGCGACCGAGGATGAAGGTATCCACATCCCAGAAGAAGAAGTTGTTATTGTTGAAGAAGAAGTCCACGACAAGGAGCAAGAAAACATGTCCGCAGAAACACCACAAGTCGAAGCACAGGTCATTCCTACTTCACCGATCGTTTTCGCTGAAGCAAAACGCGAATACAAAATGCCAACTGCAGGTGAATACCTTGCAGCAATGCACCGCGGTGGCGATGTATGGCACAAAGTAAACGCTGCATACAAAGAAGCAGCATTGCGTCAACAGACAGCAATTCAGGCAGCAAGTGAGCAAGACCTCACTTCTGATGTTCCTGGTGCGCTCCCAAATCCTACGTTGGGTCCCGTTTTTCGTAACTACAACTTCGTTCGTCCAGTTGTAAGCGCATTCGGTACACGCGCAATGCCACAGGGAAATGGAATTGCTTTCATTCGCCCAACAATTGCACAGCACACCGCAGCAGGCGTTCAGTCAACACAGGGAACGCAAGTTACATCGCAGACAATGCAGTTGGACGCGAACCAGGTCAGTCGGACCACGGTAGCCGGTTCAATTTTCATTGCTCAACAGACAATGGACTTCACAGATCCAAATGCGATGTCAGTTATCCTCGATGACCTCGCTGGACAATATTTGAAACAAACCGATATTCTGGCCTGTAACTACCTTGTTGCAGAAAAGCAAGCATCGGGTTACACATGGAACATCACCTCTGGCGATATCACCACGTTGATGAACGCAATTTACGGTTCAGCTGCAAACATTTCAGCAACAACCAACTTGTTCCCAACCCATCTCGTAGTCGATCCTTCAACATGGTTCTACCTGGGCAGTCAGTTGGACGAGTCAAAGCGACCAATTTTCCCAGCCATTGGCGCACCTGGTCTTGTAGGTCAGAACACGCTCGGCGCGGGCAATGCAACCTCATGGTCGGGTATGAACCCATTGGGTCTTGAATTGGTAGTTGATGGCAACTTGCCAGCCGGCACCATGCTCGTAGTTCATGCTCCAGCAGTAGAACTGTATGAAGCACAACAGGGCATGCGCTCAATTGAAAACCCTGACCTGTTGGGTCGCACGTTCAGCTACTACGGCTACTTTGCAACATTTGCACAGACCGTTGGCTTGACCCCAACCAACAGCCAGTTCATCCAAGCAATCACAGTCAACGACTAACGAAAGGCGGGCGAAGCCGCCATGTCGCAGGTTTACAATGTCAGTTCCAAACAACTGATATCTAACTACGCTGTATTGCAGACACTCGAAACCAACAACCTGATCGTCGGACAGTCGATCACGGTTGCTGGGGTCGGAAGTCCATTCAATGGCACGTTCACCATTTTGGCGCTTCCCCAGTATTTGTTTACTGGCGTAAACCCAACAACAGGATTCTTGCTGTTCAACAATCAGACCGTTGTACAAAATCAAGTGCTATTCGCGGCAACAGGATCAAACGTCAACCGCGTACAAGCCTTTGCCGGAACGATCACATTCAACGGATCATCCACCGCTGATTGGATTGCGTGGGATGACATCGCGACATGGTTGGGAATCCCATTAGCCACACAAGCCGATGAAGATTTCCTGGTTGCTTGCGCGCATGCTGCGAACAGCTGGTGCTTCAGAAAGCGTGTTGAGGCGGGCTACAAAGATTCCCTTTTGACCAGCCCGTCCCCAGAGGTAACCCTTGCGACTCGAATGGTGGGCGCGGCCTACTATCGTCAGCGCGGATCCATGGACGCTTTTGCTAGCTACACAGACATGGGAACTGTCACCGTCCCCGGCATTACCCCAATGATCAAACAACTGCTCGGGATAGATCGGCCAGCGATCGCTTAATGGCTGTACAGGCTTATACCGACCTATTCAACAACGCCATCAATGATTTGGCCACCACGTTGAACGATGTCACTGGTTTAACCGTTTATACGGACCCACGAAACATCACCCCTGGAGTCGGGTTTGCTTTGATCGGCGCGCCAACTTTTAACACCTACTCACCAGGCGTTGTGAGCATGACTTTCCCCATTCAGGTCATGTCAACAGGCCCAGCCAACGAAGACGCGCTCAGGAACCTTCTAAACACCGCTAGCAAGGTCTTCGGGGCAAGGATCGGAACCATGGAAGGCCGTCCAATCACCCTTGACGTTGGCGGATCCATGCTTCCTTGCTACGAATTGTCCCTCAACCTTCAAGCCCAGATCTAGGAGCAAAAATGAAATACATCATCCAGTCAATACGAGTCGGAACACCCGGCAAAGAATACATCCCAGTTGAAGGAGCAGATCTTGAATGGATGCTCGAAGCTGGATTCATATCCACGACAGAAGACGAATCCTCGTCTAAAGTCAAATCAAAGAAAGAACCCAAGGAGTAACCATGGCTACCAGCACTTATCTCTCTAATTGCAAAGTGATGATCGGCGCGACCACCGCGACCGTTGACATCAGCGACCAGTGCCAAGGCGCTGTTGTAACAATTGGTTACGACCAGTTGAGCACCGATTCCTACGGCAAGAACTACCACAGCAACGTGCAAGGTTTGCAAGCAAACGAAATCACACTTGATCTATATGCCAGTTTCGCAGCTAGTGAGACTTACGCGACACTAAAATCACTAGTCGGATCAGGAACCGTTGCATGCACAATCACACCAGATCCAGTCGCTGCAGTGTCCGCGACAAATCCTGCGATGACGTTCACGAATACCTTCTTGGCTTCGCTACCGCTAACTACGGCCGTGGCTGCCCTCGGAACCTATTCGATTACGCTCTCAGGCGGGTCGTATGCTGAGGTAGTAACTCCATAATCATCGGCTGACTTACGGCCCGACACGAAAGGCAAACAATGAAACTCACTCTGCGATGCAAACTCCCAGAGCAAACATTTGAAGTCACCACAAACCTTTGGGTGATTGTTGAATGGGAACGACGATTCAAAAACAAAGCATCACGTCTTGCCGATGGTGTTGGTGTTGAAGATCTTGCGTTCATGGCATGGACAGCTGCGAAACTCAACAACATTGTTGTTCCTGGTGACTTTGACACGTTTTTGAAGAAACTGTTGGATTCACCCGAAGTTGTTTCTCAGGAGATTGAAAACCCTACCCAAGGGGAACCTACCGAAGGTTAATCGCGGAGATCCTCGTCGCGACTGGGTATGTTCCCCCACAATTTGAGATAGACACGCCTGACATGCTGACTATCTGTAAAGTGCTAGAGGAGCAAAACAGAAAGAAATAACATGCCGGTAGGAGCAGAAATCACAGTTGCAGGGATCAAAGACACCCTGAAGACTTTGAACAAGCTTGCCCCAGAACTGCGCAAAGAATTCAACGCTAACTACAAGCGCGTTGTCCAACCAGTTGTTGATAACGCAAAATCTCGAGTCCCGCTTGAAGCGCCGTTGTCTGGTATGAATCGGAACTTTAAGAAACTTGGCAAATGGGACGGATCAAAAGTTCAACGCGGTATCGCATCAAAGATTGACACGCGCAAATCTCGTTCAAAGAATGCTTCGGATTTGGGGAACCTTGAAACTGTCGGCGCGCTTTATGTTCAGTCAAAAACTGGGTACGGCGCAATGTTTGACATTTCTGGCAGACGGTCTTCATCCAGTCCGTTCGTCCAGGCTTTGCAGTCGCGCTGGGGAAGTGCTTCGCGCTCGATGTGGCCAGCATGGGAATCAACACGGGATCAAGTTGAATCTGCTGTTGCTGAACTCGTTGCAGAAGTAGAAAAAACAACTGCGATTGAAATGGCGAGAGCCTAATGTCCGTAAAGATTCCCATTGTTTCCACGTTTGATCCGGCTGGAATTGAAAAGGCCGTCAACCAGTTTAAGAAATTGGAAACGGCAAGTGACAAAGCACAGTTTGCGTTAAAGAAAGCATTCATCCCTGCAACCGCTGCGCTTGCTGGATTGGCTGTTGCAGCAGTCAGCGCGGCTAAAGCAGCGGCACAAGATCAGGCTGCACAGGCTCAACTTGCTAACCAGTTGAAAAACACCACGAATGCAACTGATGCACAGATTCGAGCAAACGAAGAATTCGTTAGCACGATTTCCATGTCGGCGGCAGTGGCGGACGATGAGCTTCGTCCGGCCCTGGCCAGTCTTGTCCGTGGAACTGGGGATCTTGGAAAAGCACAAGACCTACTAAAAATTTCATTAGACACGGCCGCGGGAACTGGGAAGTCACTTGCTGAAGTTTCAGACGCAGTTTCTAAGGCGTTTGGTGGCAACACGAAAGCAATCAAGTCGTTGTCCCCTGAATTGTTTGCGCTTATCAAAGATGGCGCTTCAGCGGATCAGGTAATGACTCAACTATCCAAAACATTCGGTGGCGCAGCTGCAACATCAGCCAACAGCGCCGAAGGTCAATTCCGTAAATTTGGAATAGCCATGGGCGAACTGAAAGAAACCATTGGAACGGCGTTGCTTCCAGTAGCGACCAAATTCATCGGATTCCTGACCGATTTGGCCATCTGGGCGAGCAAGCACACCTGGGTAATCGTGGGAATTGGAACCGCCATCGGAACCATTGCCAGCGCAATAGTCTTAGTAAACATCGGGTTCAAGGCTTATCGAGCCGCCGCGGTCCTCACAGAAGTCGTTAACTGGGCGCTAGCAACCTCATTCACAGCCGTTCAAGTTTCCACCGTTGTGGGTATCGCCACCGCAGCCGCCGCTGCTGCCGCGTTAGCCCTATACGTCAAAAAAATCAAAGGCGTTCAAGCAGAACTGGGATCCACAGCTGACACAAGCGGAGCGTTCATTGGTCCACAGTTGACCCCTGAGCAATACGACAAAATGGACAAAGCCTTCAAAGCAACCCAGAAGTTTGGTGGTGGCGTTGACACCATGAAACAAAAACTTGAACAAGCGCGCAAAGAACTACAAGACAAGTTCACTAAAGCGTTGGACGATGCAACACAAAAACTGCAAAAAGCTAAAGACGCATACAACAACTTTGCTAAAGACATTTCCAGTTCCCTAACTGGCAACACATCATTCTCCGCCGTTTACGAAGCCGGCAAAGAAACAGGGCAATCATTCATCCAAGGAATCACGGAACAAACAGCAACCGTTAAAGAATTTGCCAAAAAAGCCCAGATCTTGCTGAAGAACGGTTTGTCAGAATCAGCGTTGCAACAAGTCCTAAACGCGGGTCTCGACGCTGGAACCGCAATTGCCGATCAACTCATTGCTGGCGGATCCGACGCAATCAAACAAACCAACGACCTATTACAAAGCCTGCAAGATCTCGCTGACAACGTTGGCATTGAAGCAGCAGACAAGTTCTATTTGGCAGGAGTAACCCAAGGCGAAGCACTCGTTGCCGGCATCGAATCAGTAATCGCCAATTATGAAGGAATTCTCAAAAACCCAAATCTAACCTTGAAACAATTGACAGGATTATCGGGCCAGTTTGATACTGATGCGGCGTTTGCTGGAATTACAGGAACAACAAATGTTGCTGCACCATCGGCTGAAGGGTTGTCTCAGTCCATTGGCGATTTCATGGCCCAACGACAGGTCGGAATGGCTCAAGCGGGATACACGGTCAACGTGAACGGCGGTTTGGACTCATCGGCTGCAATTGGTCAAGCCGTAGTAAACGCAATCCGATCCTTTAACCGCACAAACGGCCCCGCACAAATCGCTGTATCGAGCTATTAAATGCCCGGCACATACGTAGTCCAGTCAGGAAACTTCAGCCTTGAAGTTGACACAGGCTACGACTGGGGATCGTTCACGCTTGACGATCCAACCAGAGGCATATTGGATAACACAGAATTCACGCTTGGACCTGGCACGTCATACGCCGACGTAACCGATGGCGCGGTTTCTATTCGTTCCATGCGCGGCAGACAAGACATCGGTGACCAATTCACTTACGGAACAATGACATTTGTTTTGAATGACTCGTTAGCGGGCGGGATTTTTTCGCCGTTTGACACGTCAAGTCCGTACTACGACCCTGCAACAAACCTTCCAGGGCTTGCCCCATTGCGCAAAGTCAGATTTAGCCGATACGACTCCAGCAACAACAAAGAGTATTTGTTTATTGGATACATCGTTAATTACGACTATGAATTCGGCTCACCAGGAGATCAGTCCTACATCACCGTCATGTGTGCCGACTATTTCTACATCCTCGCCCAGACTCGAATGAACTCATGGTCACCCTCAGAAGAACTAACAGGTGCGCGGTACAACAATGTGCTATCCCTCACAGAAGTCGCATACCCAACAGGAGCCACGTATCGGGACATTTCAACCGGGACAGTGACCCTTGGCGGATCAGCCGCTTATGACGTGGCACAAGGAACATCGGTTGCGGCCTATGCCAATGACATCAACTTGGCGGAACAAGGCAGAGTGTTCATTTCTCGAAACGGAGTGTTCACCACGCAAAACAGGCTAGGGAATACATTGTCGGGATCGGTTGCCGACTTTCATGACGATGGAACAGCAATTCCATACAACAACGTGGACATATCGTTTCAAGCGGATCAAGTCAAAAACTATGCAGCAGTTACCCATTTAGGCGCTACAAGTCCAGAAACAGCCGAAGACGCCACTTCACGCGCTACCTATTTGACGCAGTCAATTTTCATTGACAACTCGCTAGTTCATAACGACGCAGCTGCACTATCCCTTGCCCAATACCTGATTGTGGGGGAACCTGAAGCGCGGTTCAACTATGTCGGATCACACTTTGCAATGATGTCAAACGCCCAGCGCGACACTTGCGCAATCATTGACATCGGGGACACCATCACCGTTCAAAAATCCATTCAGACCGGATCAACTTCATACCAGTTGGCTCAAGAACTATCTGTTGAAGGCATCCAGTGGAATGTCGATTTACAAAAGGGATTTGAATTCAGCCTGTTTACAGCCCCGACTGTCATCGTTTACGAGCTGATATTGGATGATTCGGTATATGGCACACTTGATGCCGACAATGTCTTAGGATAGGGAGTACTTATGGGAGCAAACGCACAAACCTCAGTCCCCACGTTCACTAGTGGATCTGTCCTGACTGCACAACAACAAAATTGGATCAACACTGGCATACCAGTTTTTGCAACCACGGTCACCCGTGACGCTGCTTTTGGTGGTACAGGTGAAAAAACGCTTGCACAAGGTCAATATGCTTTCATCGAAGCAACAAACTCGACGCAATATTACAACGGCAGCGCATGGGTAACTATCGGTAACAATGCTCTGACTTTGATTCAAGCAACCGCTATTGGAACAGGTGTTTCATCGGTTGCCATTTCAAGCGCGTTTAGCGCAACTTACGACAACTATTTGGTGACGATGTCTAATTGCACATGGTCGGCAAACGACCAAGCGATAACTTTTATTCTTACGGGTTCAACGGCATCATATTATTCAAACCTTGTTTACGGTATAAACAGTACTGGCGCGATCACAGACTTAAATAGAAGCAACGCCGCAAGCGCTTACATTGGAATTACTGACGCAAACAAAGCACAAAACTTTGCTATCAACATTTTTAATCCTTTTGCTGCGGCATACACAAACTGGTCTGGAACAACAAACGGATATTTGGCTTCTGGTGTTGTTGGCGGTAACCATCAAGTAGCCACAAGTTACACAGGTTTTACTATCGCAGCAGCTTCTGGTGCAACGCTTACCGGCGGAACTATTCGCGTATTCGGCTATTCAAATAGTTAGGACAAATATGACTTACCTAATCCAAATTGACGGCGAAGTCCGCGAAGCAAACTTAGACGAAATAGCAATGTTAGACGCGCAAAAAACAGAAGCAGAAGCACAAGTAAAAGCAAGTGCTGATCGCGCAAAGCTAAAAGCAGACACTCTTATCAAACTTGGACTTACTGCCGACGAAGTATCTGCGCTTCTGTCGTAATGCGTTGGCGTTACCTCATTGGATACTGCGTTTTAGTGGCAGTCGTATTATGGGGATGTTCCGGTTGTGGTGAAAGAACTCGAATGAATTGCATCCGAACAAAAAACAAAGCGCTTACCCTGACAACTGAAATTGCTGTTGGTGGTGGACGTTGTGGCTAAGTACAGCAACGATGAAATCAAAGCCCGACTGATCCTCATTGTTGGCATTGGTCTTACTTGCGCGTTTGTCGGTTCAATCTTTACACTTTTGTACGGCCTGCTATTCGTCACTCAGCCACTCGAGCAAGCCCCAAATGACGCCGAGGCTTTTTCGGTACTCAACCCAATGCTCATGACATTGAGTGGGGGTCTTATAGGATTACTGGCATCCAACGGATTAAAAAACAAACCAAAGGACGAACACGATGAATGACAAAAACAAAGCAATGCTTGCCAGTTATGCGCGTTCATGCGTTGGAGCGCTTGTCGCGGTTTACTCAACTGGAACAATGGACCCAATGAACTATGTCAAGGGAGCCGTTGCCGGCATTATTCCGCCACTCATGCGCTGGGTGAATCCAAACGACAAAGGTTTCGGGCGTGACAGTACCCCACAAGCATAAAGTCATCCTTCCGCGCATAGTCGCACATTGCAAAGCGGGTGAACTTCCCACCAACATGCTTGTTGATGTGAAACCAAACGGAAAACTATTGTTTGCAGCTGCCGATTGTTGGATGGCTTGGCGCGACCGGGCATTTGCTGAAGGGATCAGCACGTTCAAACCGACTAGCGCCAACGACTGCTATCGCTCCTATACAACCCAGATGGTGGCGTGGAATTCTCGCATGACAACCGTTCCACAAGCCAATGTCAAACCTCGAGCATTCCAAGGGAAGAACTGGTGGTTGAAACCAGGCTTTGCCCCCATCGCACAACCTGGATCATCACACCACAACTGGGGAATCTCAGTGGATGTCAGCGAAGCATCCGGGGACCGTCTGGCCTTCATGGCCGCGACCGCGCTGGAATACGGATTCAGCTGGGAACTTGACAACGAGCCATGGCATGTCAACGTGTTCAATGCCGACATTGTCCCTGATGCAGTACTGGCTTGGAAAAAAGCGAAATCCTTGCTTTAGCCGTCTGGCTTGCCTAGGGTCAAAGTACCCGACGAAAGGAATTGAATATGCAACTAACCGCACCCAAACTCATCGCAGGCTTTATCACTGCCATATGGGGTTTTGCCTCGCTCATAGGGGCTCCTAGCGCCCTCTCAGAGCAACCTAAGCCCGTCCCTGTAGCGCGTGATTACATCATTGAGCCAACCACGACTACCAGCTTTACAATTTATATTGACCCATACACGTCAGCCTGTGAACAATTCAGTGCGCTTGCCGTAAACCTTGGATGGCCTGCTGATCAACGGACTGTGCTTCAGTCGATCATGGACCGCGAATCATCCTGCGTGCCAAGTTCCGTCAACTTGAAAGACCCTTTCGGGGGTAGCTACGGCCTGCTGCAAATCAACTGGGGCGGATGGGAAAAATGGCTACGCAAACAAGGCCTGATTACAAACAAAAAAAGTCTGTTAGACCCAGTGACTAATTTGCGCGCAGGATTAGCAATTTACAATTACGGTGTTGAACGTTACGGATTCGGCTGGGGACCTTGGGGGACAAAATGAGCGAAGGGGTGGCGTGGAATCAAGGTGAATTATCTGAAGAAACCCGAAATTTGGTATTGGAAACAACAGCAATGGCAAACCACACAATGGCAATGTTCAGCCTGCTGGAAGAAATTGCGAGACCTAATCACTCACCGAAAAAATACCGCGAAGACCATTTGATTCGAGGACTCAGAAACATGCTCATTGACTTCCAGCTCAGTGGTCAAGATGATTACGCCGAATGTGTTATCTTGGCAATTGAAGGCCTTGGTGGCCAGATTAAACCCGACTAAAAAAAGGAATCCCGACATGAATGATGAAATGGTAATTTTCAAACTTGAAATTTTGATTGCCGACTATGAAATACCAGGGGAATTAAACCCTTCGGAATGGTTGCAATCATTACTTGCTTGGGCCGCATCCGGCAGAGAAATCAAACTCGGAGCAGACAACTTCTTGAAGCAAACGTTGAGCTTTAAGCAAACCAAAATGCGTTTGGTGGCCGAGCATGAATGAACAAATGCAAATGTTCCATCCATCCAACGGCTTGGGCGGATACAAAGAACAAATCAAAGCCTTCCCAATGGCATCACGCCGGCATCCAGTAACTTCACATGCTGCAGCGCGCAAAGCAAAACCTCGCGCAAACTCCATGAGGATTCGAATCTTGTCGTTGTACCGTTCACACGTTGACATGACAAGTGAAGAAGTAGGCCATGCTCTTGGGTCCATTGGCAAGCCTGGCGCATGTTATTGGCAGAGGGTTTCCGAACTGAACAAAACTGGCATGGTTGAACCAACAGGTGAATTGCGCGCAGGAATGTCAGGATCCGAACAACGGGTTTTCCGCATCACTACGGCTGGGCGTGAACTGCTTAAAGAGCTTGGCCTCTAATGGCATTTGACCTAAGCAATTACGAAACAGTTGAAGATCGTCTTGTTCGCTTCTGGGCTGAACATGGTCCAGGCGCTCGAGTGGAAACGTGCATGATGTCCTATGACGGTGACAGTTGCATTTTCCGTGCTGAAATCTATTTCAAGAACAGCGAAACAGTGCCTACGGCAACAGGATATGCACAAGAAATCCGTTCAGATCGTGGCGTGAATTCCACATCATTTGTCGAGAATTGTGAGACAAGTGCGATCGGCCGCGCTTTGGCTAATTGTGGATATGCGACTCATGGCAAGCGTCCCAGCCGTGAAGAAATGTCCAAGGTGTCCCGGGCGGAGTCAATTCCCAACGCAGGTCACGCGTCCCCTGCTCCGTCCGGGGCTTCAGAACACATACCACGCGGAGCATTTGCCACGCTTAAGCAACTTGGCTACATCAAGAAACTGGCAAAAGATGGCGGATTTGATGACCTTCGCTTGCTTGAACTAATACAGCGCGAACTGAACGATGACAGCGCGGTCTTAGAGCTGCTTAAATCACACGAAGCTTCACGCATCATTGAGGTGTTGAAGTGACCTATGTGGCCATGAACATAATCGGAATAATCATTGGTGCATGGCTCACTGCCGTCATCATCTGGGGAAGTAGGAACAAATGACATTGGATGAAATGATCAGCGCGGTTGAACGACTTCAAGCCGTTTATGGTGAATTGCGCGACGAACAAAACACCGCGAAAGACAAGATCAGATGGTCAATTAACCATTTGGCAGACAAGATTTGGACTGAATCGCTGTAATGAAAGCCGACCTCACAATGAGCGAAGCAGACTTTAAGGATCTAGTGATCAACGTCGCTAAACGGTATGGATGGTTAGTTCACCATGATCTGCCGGCACAAAACAGTCGAGGGCGCTGGATGACCAACGTGCAAGGTGATGCTGGTTTCCCTGATCTGTTCATGGTTCACCCATTTCAAAAGGGACGACCGCTGGTCATTGAACTAAAGGCTGAAAAGGGTCGCACAACACCAGGACAAAAAATCTGGTTGAACGCATGTGAAATGGCTGGGTGCCATGCAGCGGTATGGAAACCGAGTGATATGGAGTACATCCTTTACACTCTCAGCAATCCAAAACAGTAAACAATCGGCTAGTAGCAGGTGTGTGCCCCGGTCGCATGGGGTGGGCAGTAAACAGGGGAACCTGGGTAGGTGGTCGCGCCTCGAATCATGCAAGACGAAATGAGTTGGGCAAAGCGATCAGGCGAGCTGTAAACATAATCAGCTGAATGCAAAGGGTACGGGTTAGGGCAACCCCGTGGGTGGAGCATTCACACAACTCTTGCTTGACAGATGACATACAGTTAACAAACAAAGGACACACACACATGAACCCGACAACATGCACAACCCACCACCATCAAGGACAAGGCGCGCGAGCGCCGCGTCAGCACAAGCGAAGCGCGTGAGCATGGCACGACAACACACAACCAACAACACCAACTATAGAAACGCACGCAAAGAAATACTGCGCGACAAACCACCATGCAACTGGTGTGGCAACGAAGCAACCGAAGCCGATCATTTAGTCCCGTTCGCAGAAGGTGGATCAGACGAAATCGGCAATCTCGTTCCGGCATGCAAACCATGCAATGCCAGACGTGGAGCCATCCAAGTCAACAAAGCAACAGCACGCAGACTCGACGCGCGCCGACAGGCAGTAGCAAACCCAAACGAATCAGTTTTTTTATCAGCTACCGATAGCC
>JAUKPQ010001881.1:0-13999 GCA_032273045.1 Chloridella minuta
TTACCTGTGGCACCAGTTGGTCCTACAACAGAACCACTAACTGAGAATGTATATCCATTTGTTAATTCAAAAGATAGAATATCACCAATAATATAACCACTTTCAACTGAAGGTCCAGTAGCTCCTGTTGGTCCTACTTCACCAATTGAACCTGTTCCACCAGTTGGTCCTGAAGGTCCTGTTGGTCCTTGAGGTCCCATCCATTGAGAATAAACTATATCACAATCACTAACTGAAATGATAGGTGATTCACTAAAAGGTATTTGACATACAGAATATGAATCAACATCTAATGTAATCGTCATCGACCAACCTCCGACATAATCTAATAAATAATTATTAACTGGATTTATAGATGATGCATCTAATACATCTATTCCTGGTAACTCACCATCTTTTAACCATAAGTGTAAGTCATTTAGAATAAGTGCTGTTGTGTTTAGAATAGGATTTATATTTGTCCTACCTTTATTAATTATATCAACAGAATAAAATGTAAATGTATATTGATTTCTGTCTGTAAATTCATCAGCACCAAATACATTAGATGAAGGTACACAATATAGAACTGGGTACTCTTCTGTTTCTGTACCAAAGTTTTCCATTTGTTCTAAGAAGTCAGATTTAAATCTTTTAACCTCTAAGTGAGCTGATGAAAAACTCTCGAATAGTTGTAATAGTTTTAGATATGTTTGTGTCATTGTTTATATATTAATTTATTTATTCCTTCCTTAAAGTGTCGCTGAATTTTGATATCTAGCAACTCTTTTTTGAGTATTAGTTATTTCTGTTTCACTTACAACTGCTTTAACCGTAACTTGATTATTAACATTTACCTGTTGTTGCATATTAGCATTAGTTGTATTACTATCATTATTATTTCCAAATAAGTTATATTGTGGATTTGATGATTGATTACTACCTAAGTTAGGTGTTGTATTTGAAGGAGCAGCTGAACTACTACTCTTATATTTTGATGCAGCTATTTTAGCAACATTAGCAATACCAGTTGCTGTAACAAAAGCTAAAGCAGCAATACCAGCTGGATTAGGTGCTAAACCAATAACTGGTGGTGCACTTTTTAATGATGTAAGAATAGCCCCAGTTGCATCATTAATAGCTGAACCTAATTGAAATGCTTTATTAATATAAAATTGTCTTTCAGCAGCTTTTTCAGCAATTTGTGTTTGTCTCTTTTTAGCTTCATCATATGCTGTAGTTCCTTCTTGGTATTTAGATAATTCATCTTCACTTTCTTGTGCTCTTCTTTGATTTCCAATATCAAAAAATGTATTTGTCAATCCAGATATTTGGTCTATTTTTTCACCTACTTTATCTGATATAGCAATATAACCTTCAAGTTTTTTAATACGTTCTTCATCTGACGTTAATACTTCAGCATTATTTTTTAATGACTTATTCTTAAAATCATCTTCAAGTTTTTGTCTTTTTAACGCATATTCACTTCTTATTTTATCTTTAAGAACTTCATTAGTACCAGCATTTTCAAGGTCTTCAGCTTGTTGCATAGAAAGTAACTTTTTCTCTTGTTCTTGTTGTAGTAAAATTAATCTAATTAATTCTAAACCTGTCGCCTTCTGTATTTCTAATTTTGTTTTATTTAATTCTGTTTCAGCTTTAATAACATTATTATTTATTGATAATGCTCTAGCATCTTTTGCTTTCTGTTCAGTTATTTTCTTTTCTTCATCATCATATTTCTTAACAATAGCAGCTTCACTTTGTTTTCTAGCTATTAATAATGCAGAATTATCAATGTTAAATTTATTAGCCAATGCTATTAATTCATCATATTTTCTTTTTGATGATACTATTTCTTTATCTTCAGATGATAATTTACTATCTGAATACTCTAATTCAGCAGCACGTATTCTACCCATTGCTGCCATTCTTTCATTAGCATACTTTTCTCTAGCAGCTTTTCTTTTCTCTTCAGCTTCAGCCTCTTTATCTGTAATATCACTTTGATACTCAGCATCAAGAACTTTAAGAGCTCCTCTTAACTTTTTAGCTTCTTCTATTTCTTCAGCATTTAATTTACCTCTAAAACCTTTATGATATTGTAAGTTTAATTGTCTTTGTTTAAGTAGTTTTCTTTCAGCCTCATAAATTTCCTTATCAGTTGCACCTTTAGCTTTCATAATAGATATTTCATTCTCCATATCTATTGTACCACCTTTTCTTAATTTTGAGTATTTATCCCATTGTTCTAAATCTTTCTCTATTAGCTTTGCGTGTTTTTCTCTTTCTACTCTTAAAGCTTTTTCTTTTTCAGCAGCATCATCAGCGGTAGATGAAAAGTACATATATGCTGCTACTAAAGCTCCAATTGCTGCTATAACTAAAAATATAGGATTAGCTAACATTGCTGTATTTAATCCATATTGTGCTACGGTTGCTCCTTCTGTGGCAACAACTTGTTCTCCTGTTACAACTACATCAGCTTGTTTAGCCACCGTATTCTTAACCGTTAATATACCAACTGATGCTAATGCAGCTTTAACTTCAGTTATTGTATCACCAAATTGACCGAATGATTTAATTGCGTCAGCCATACCAGCAGCTGCTTGTAATTTAACTAATACCTTTTGTAAATCTTCTGATTCAGAACCGAATAATGCTTGTGCTGATGCTATTCCTTGAAATGCTCCAATACCAATTGAGGCAACACCAGCAAAAGCATTACCTAAATTTTCTGTAGTTGAACCAGCAGTAGCTTTAATAACAGCATTCATATCTGATATTTGGTCTTTTAATCTACCTGCTTGTGCTGCTTTTTCAAGAAAACCAGGGTCTGATTCACTCATATTCATTAACTCTCTACGAGCATCTATAAATTGTTGTTTTAATGATTTAACTGATTCAGTTGTTTCATTAACATTATTTGCTAAACTATCAACTTGTTCTGTACCACTAAGATTTACTTTTATTTCTATTGCCATATTGTTTTCTTATTTTATACTTGACCACTTCTACTATAACCAAGTCCAAGTAGTAACTCGTGTACTGCTGCTCCCATAGATGGACTCTTACCAATAAACCATTCACCATATTCATTTGAACCTTCTGTTATACAAACTCCATTACCATTACTGAATAATCCAAATAATTGTGGTGATACATTAAAATAAGTATATGTTTCACCATCTTGAAATTTAACAACTAATTCTAACTTCTTATCATCATATTTATATTTCCAAACATTAGATGATTTTAGACCAGATGGATTATTACCAGTTCTTGTATTACCATATTCTATCTTAAACAAAAAATTGTCTATGTGATTTAACATTAATTTTCTATTCATTTTATCCTTCTAAATTTTCTACTATGGCTTGTAACCAAGAACCATTTACAGGTTCGGTAACTCCAGTACTTAGTGCAATTGTTTGTAAATCATTAGCACTTAATGATTCTAATTCATTTGTATCAATTATGTATTGTAAGACATTTCCCTTAAAATCTTCAGGAATATCTCCTGGTATCGACCAAACATATGAGTTGTTTATAAGTGATTTATCGAGAGCTGTTATTAATCTCTGCATTAGTGGTGTATAGTTTTCCATATCTTATATTATATTTTATTGGTGTTTATTTTTTTATTACTCAAAAATTTCAATCTCAAACTTCCAATCAATAGTTGTTGCTAATTCACCAGTTATTACCAAGTTTATAAATTGTGACGATGTTGAAAAACCAATAGTAGCTGTTGTAAAAGTACTCTTCTCAATTAGGTCAGTTGTAGAAACTTGTGTTACGGTTGATGAACCACTATCAAAAACAAAAACACCAAACATCTCAGCTCCATAAGCAGTTATTCCACTTATACCAATAGCTCTAATTTTTATATTAAAAACTCTTGATAAACCTATTACATTATACAAAACATAAGTAAATGGTGTAGCATTCGTAGTAGTCTTAGAATAATTAATATATTCTATACTACTATGTTTTATATTGATTGGTGATATAGATAGTATATTATTATTTAAACCATCAAAACTATTTATATTAATACCTGTTGGGTTTATATATAATTGAGATTGATTTGTACCATCAGTAGATAGTAAAGTAGTAGAGTTTGGTATTATAGTAATTGAACTTGTATCAGTAACATTTAATGCTTGAAAAATACCAGTTCCAAATCCAGAGGTTATAGTAACATCTGTACTCGCTATATTAATATCCGAAGTATTTATTGCCACCTCACTTATAACAACCGAAGAACTATCTAAAATGTCCAACACTATACTATTCGATGTGTTTGTTTGTGATGATGTATTTGTTGTACCATCAGTAACTGCTAATTGTACCTGTGTTGTTGTAACCGTAACTCCTTGTGTATTTGTTCCATCATTAGCACTTAAAACAGAACCTGCCGCACTTAAAACAGAACCATATGTATTTGTCCCATCAGTCCAAGACATACTGATATTATTATTACCCGTAATAGATATACTCCCATCATTTCCACCTGATGGTACATCTATAACTATTGACTCCGAACCCGGTGTTGTTGTTTCAGTAATATAAGTATAACCTGAACCACCAATTGGAGAACCATTATATAATAAAGTTGTAGGTGTTAATTGTAAAGTTCCAGTATTAGTTCCATCAGTAGAATATAAATCAATATGTGTTGGTTCTGTTAAAATATAACTATCATCGGAACCACTTAAAACATCTATTTTAGCTTCTTCAGAACCTGGTGTTGTATTCTCTGTATAGTAAACATAAGGTATTGGTGCTCCACCTGATGATATTATAATTATACCAGTATCATCTCTTATGTATAAAATGTTATCAGGTATATTATAAAATAATTCTCCCTTAAATATATCTGTCGGTGTAAATGTTTCAATATCATCTACTGCTGGTACTGTTGGTACCGTACCAGGTATAGCACTCCTTTTTGTAATTAATCTTCCTTGTTGTATTGTTGGTGTTGCCATTCATTATATATTATTTTTTATACTGCATCTAATCCACCATCATTAATTAAATAACCTGGTGTTACTAAACCTGACTCAGGTGTTATTGATAAATCACCAACAAATATACCTGATGTTGTTGATGGACTTAAATCACTACCAACTGCTATACCAACAAATCCATCATTAAAGACATTTCTTTCACCCATTGATATAACTGCTTTATTTGTGTTAAGACTTGAGTTTGCTAAGTTTTTCTGCATTCTATCTACTTGTTTATATGATTTATAAAGATTTTTATCTATCTTTTTATCAGCAACAATATTAGAGGCATAAGCATTAAGTATAAGTGAGTCATCAATAGATATAAGTTCTACTTTTGTTAAACCTTCTTTACTAAAATCATAATCAATTACTCTATTTATATTCCAATAAGAATTATCTATTCTAATCTTATCATTTAATTTTAATTGTTTAATATCTGTTGGTGTTAATCTAAATTCAGCCGTTAACATTTTAGATGAATTAATTTGAGCCATTGTTCTTTTCCAATTTAAATTATAAAGATTATTTTGTGTATATGTAAATCCTTCAAAGAAATAATAATCACAAACACCAAAGTTAATATCAAAGTTACCACCAAATGGTGAGTTAGTATGAGTTGTTAATGGATATAAAGTAGCATAGTTTCCAACAAGTACTGGTGGAAATACAGTATTATCTGAATAGTCAAGAATATATGGTGTTGAAAATCCAGCATATTCATTATCAGATTGTATTACTTCAGCATCTAAAAATATTCTTAAATTATAATCACCATTTCTATTATCTAATATAGGATTGACTCCACCCCAAGCACTTGGTTCCATTGGAGTTGGTGAGAATATAATTTCTTTAGTTTCAATATCTTTAACCCATTCACTATCAAATGTAACTTTTTGTTGTCCATAGATTTCTTTAGTAGCATTATTATAAGAAGTGTTAGCAGGGTCTTTATCCTGTTTATATGTAAATATAATTGATTTAGATGTTAAGTCTGGAAGAAACTGTGTACTTTGTTCTTTATCTTTAGCAAGTTTTTTGGTCCAATCTTTAATAATACCAGAATCATAAAACACATCTCTTTGAATCCATATTAAATTATTTATATTGTTAGGGTCTGGTATACAATAAAGATTATACATTAAAGCAATTGATTTAATAAAGTCTGATTGTTTTATCTTTTTAGGTATATAAGCACTTATGTTTATATCAGAACCAACTACAAGTTTTAATAATTTAGTATTAAGTGTTGCATTATTTACTGTAAGTACTGGTGTAACAGATGCTGGCGAACCAGTAAATGCGTTTTCAAATGAAAAACCTGAACCACCAACTAAAACCTCTAATGAAAAAGTAAAGTCATCACCAATTACACCTGATGGTATATCAATATTAACAATATTATTACCTAATGTAAGTAAAGTGTCACCAGTAGGATAAACAACTGAACCTGGTTTAAATTCTTTTATCATTAGAACATAAGGGTCAGTTGATAAAGCATTATTTTTTACTCTTAAATAAACTTGAAATGTTGAATCAGTATATGCTATATTATTAGACACATAAAAAACATTTGAATTATTTATTTTAAAATCAAAGTTAATAGTTATTGATGTATTTATATCACCACTATTAAAATTATATGGGTTGTGCCAAACACTAATACCATTTTGTGATGATGGTGATACGGCAATTCCTGGTGTTGTTAATTCGCCGGGATAAGGTAGTAATGGATTTGTTGATAAAAATGTCTCATAATTATTATAAACATCCTTTATTTGATTATCCATGAATAATGCAAGAACACCCATAGAATATCCTGAGCCATAAATAATTGGTGTTGTTGGGAATGTATATGTAGTTGTAATTGGTGTTGTTGGAGCAATAGGATTTTGTGAGACAATTAACTCAGAGAATTTATTAATATCACCAACAACATCAGTTTTATTTTTATTATCTGTTATAAGTAGTTTATCAAATAAAACAAAAGGGTCACTCATATTATCCCAAGTATATGAAAATCCATTTGTTTGGTGAATTAAATCCCAATATACTTTAGCAAATATAGCCGGTGATAAATCAGATGAATAATAAAAGTACTCATCAGTTTGTGGCAACCAATATTTATATCCTTCAGTATTAGTAAATGAATCTATAATAGTAGTCGAATCCAATGTGTGGTCCCAATTTATAAACTGAGATGATGGTAGGTCTTGTAGTTCTTTACCATTTATTTGTGAAAAGAAATTAGACACTTGGTCTTTTATACATAAATCATATTCAATTATATCTTCTAATGACACAGAATTTTGTCTTCTTCTAATAGACACTAATTGTATATAAGCATTTTCAAGAATAGGAACTCCATTTTGAATTACTTGACACTCTTGTAGTTTATTTATATTATATGTACCCTCTTGTATATTAACATCAAAATGATAACCTAATAATTGATTATTATTTCCAGTTCCAGGAATAGTTATTGTTTTAGAAAAAACACCACTTCTTTTTGATATATCTCTAATATCTGCAACACTTAATGTTATTGGACAAACTAAATCGTCAAATAAATCTAAATATCCAGTTACATCACCAGTTAGTTTTATTGTACTTTGTATCATATGTTTATATTATTATTTGAGTTTAATTTAATTGTTACTTGTCTATTTATTAATTTCTTATTCTTTTTACTTGGATTAATAAAGTCACTATCTATAACCGTACAAGCTAACCAAGGTGTATATGGATTTCCATCAAAGCCATCATTTAATTGAACCCAAACTTGAGGTGATGTTATTAACTCTTCAAAGTAATCAGACATTCCTTGATTAATCCAATCAGTAGATAATGTGTATATCTTTTCAACAATAGATGAATATGTTGTCATTTCACTATCACCAGTATTATAAGTCCATCTATTACCATCACTATTTAATCCACCAATTTGATTTCTATAAGTTAATTTTTGATTAGTACCTTTTTCTGTTATTCTTAATGGCATATTAAATGATGAATATGAACCTTGTCTATCCATAAATAATAATTGTGTCCCGTTTATTTTACAATTCCAGTCTAAATAAATTCTATGTGTTCTTAATGTTGGAAATGAATCTTCACCAATTGCAGTTGTATTGATTGTAATCGAAGTAACCAATGGTGGTAAATTAGTATTCCAAGTAGACCAAAATGAAAATACTGTTTCTGTTGGACATTGTGCTGTTCCAGGCATTGTTGAAACTGCAGTATTTGAAGGATTAACCAATCTCCATTGGGATGCATTATTCCATATTTCGTATTGTAAACCTTCAAACGTAAAGTAGTATTTTCTTCTTGCTCCAGTTTGTCCATTAACATAAGCTGTATAATTTTCAACGGTAGTTCCACCAATTCTATTAACGGTTAATTCAACATTTATAATATCACAAGGTTCATAACCGTGTTGAAATGTTGGCCAAATATCATAGTACTCTATTGGTGATAATGAACCATCTGATTCTATATGATACAAAAATATGTTATTTCCATATGGAGGACTAACCGTAGCACTAATTGGAATCCAAGGAGCGTTAGGGTCAACTCTAACCTGTTTCATATACCTTTCAGGGTCATCAGTAGTACAATTAATCATATATCTTTCACCTGTATTTGATACGGCAATAATAGTGTCAACATAACCAGTTCTATCATCCCAAAAGTTCCAATATAAACTTTGATTAGGTGTTATGATAAATTTTTGTTCTTTTGAATTTAAGTTTTTAGGATTTAATATATTACCATATGGGTAGTTAGGAACTGATGTTAATATGTTACCACTTTGTTCTTCATCAATTGTTGGTAGTATATCATATGATGTATATGTTGTCCATTTATCAAAATTAAAAGCTCCATTATATGCTTGATAATTTGATTGAATTGTTGAATCACCATTAACTCTTCTTCTATCAGCCCAATATAATTTACCAGGTGTTAATGGTCCTGAACCAATATTAGAAAATGGAATATCAATTTCAATATAAGTTCCAGTATTTGTAACTACGGTATGATATCCATTAAGTTGTGCTCTTGAATCTGTTATTGTTGTGTCATCTAATTGTATAAATATTAAATCACCAACATTATATACTGATGATGTAATTGGTAGTTTAACCCAATATCCACCAAATTCATAATCTGTAAATGTTTCATAATATGGATATTCTTCAATAGTTTCAATATCATATCTACACATAGATTTATAATCTAATATTATTGGTGAAAGTGAATCACCACCAGTTGAGTTTATACAAACTGGTTTTATATTTGATTGTAATAATTTTGATATATCAAAAACTCCATTACCATCTAAGTCAGGAGCAATTCTAAATTGTCCAATTAATTCTGTTGTTGTAGGTGCCGTATACTTATATAAATTATATAAATATCTAAACCCTAATATATCATTGTTATCTGATGAAGCCACCCATACAACAGGGTTATATGCTGATGTCACTCTATCAGGTTGTGCTATATAAGAAATTGCCATTATGTTTATTCTTTTTTTATATTATATCTAAAAGATATTCTTTTTACTATATATTAAATTAAACAGGTTACATAGAGAATATACATATTAGAGCTAATGATACCTTTTAAATATCAAACTTATAAATCTTTCCACCAGTATTGTTACCATTCTTCTTATACCAATGAACTGCATATCTTATAGCATCACAACTATCATCATATAACTTAACAGGTTCATCTAAAACAACATCTCCATTTGTTTTCCATTTATAAGATGATATCTCTTTAATTATATTTAAGCTTTCTTTATGAATATATAAACCTGATGACTTAACACTATCGATTCCATTCTTAACTTCTTTATTAGCAATTCTAGCATTAAAACCAGCTCTTTTTATATCTTCAATAATTTCTGGTCTTGCTCCATCACATATTATGTCTCTCCTTTTTGATATATCTAAATCTTTCATCCTCCCAATTAAATCTTGTGATGTCATATTACTTTCATAAATAATCTCTTTTACATAAACATTATTATCTAAAAAAGAACATTCAATCAAAGCCATAGGGTGATTGAAACCAAAGTCGAGTCCATATATTGTTTCTTTTACTTCTGGTAGTTGTTCATAATATTTCCAGTGAGTATAGATGGTTGTTTTACCAGTTCCTTTTTCACCAAGAGCATATATTCTATAATAAGATTCATCATAGTTAATTAGATTTTCAATCTCTCTTACCTGTGATTCACCAAGAAATGGATTATCTTTATAAGTTGAGTGTATTAGAATAGATTCTTTACGTGATATCAAATCATACAACCAGTGAAAGCTATCTGATGGGTTAAAGTCAAATATAAGTTTATCAGTTGTTCTCATATTTAATTGTGTAAACTCCTCAAAGTTTAATTCATTGGCTTCATTCAACCAAAGTATATCTCTTTTTCTACCTCTTAATTTTTGTTCGTTATCAGCACCAAAGAACTCAACACAAGAACCATTACTAAAATTATATATGTTTTCTGTCTTGTGGTGAAGTTTCTCATCATAGATATCTAAATCTCTCATAACCTCAAAAAAGTCTCTCATAACCGTTCCTCTTAAAGTTGGAAAGGTCTTACGAACTATTGAAATCATTTTACCTGGATTGGTTAAACAATAAACTATAATCATCTGACATAAAGAATAAGTTTTAGAACTTCTACTTCCTCCTTGATTTATTATAAATCTAATATCATCATTATTTATAGCATCAAAGTTCCAATTAAAAACATTTGTTTGTTTAATCGTTAGTTGCATCTAAATCATTTCTACTTTTTATATGAATAAGTTTTATCTCAGTTATTTCTTTACCACCAGATGTTATATCTACTTTTTCAGCAGCATATAAACCAGTTAATTTAGATATCTCTTTTCTAATTTCAAGTGCTAACTTTATATTCTTTTGTTTAATAGCATCTTCATACATTGATTCTAATTGACCTAAGGCTTCATTAGCCAATTCTTCATTCTTAGTTGAATATAGTTTAACTATTTCTTTTCTTGCGTCTTGTAATAAAGTATATGAGTAACTTTGTTTATAATTTAACTGACCCATTAAAAAGTCTTGTAATATTGTCTTGGTTGATGCTCCTTTTTCAATTCTCATCTTTATGATGGCATCAATTATATCTTCTTTTTTATATTTCATATTCCAGAGGTTTTACGTTTTTATTAATCGACGATGGCTCATCGAGAGTTTTACTATATTATATTTTTTCTTATATAAATTTCTAATCTAATATCTAACTCTTTACATTCTCTAATTATATTATAAGCACCAGAGATTGATATGTCTAAGTATTCAGCAATATCTTTACCTTTTCTTAAATCTAAATCCCACCATATATTAAATAATCTTCTATCATAAGTACTTAAAGTATCTCTAAAACTTTCAATCTTTTCTAAAATCTCACTACTATCTGGTGTATTTGTTGTTGAATAGAAGAATAGAATATCATCACTATTATTATTTACCTGTGATGACCTTACAATTGGTGTTGTTTTCCATTTTAGATTAGTTTTTATCCAGTTCTTACTCCAAGATATAACATCTGATTCTTTATTTAATTGATTAGTGGCACTATATAAATGTAAATAACATTCTGATAGTACCCAAGTTGTGTCAAGTTTTCTTCTAAAATGTTTAATTGCTTTAATTGTATAATCATTTAGTTCATTATAATTCTTAGAATAATAGTGGTTAAGTTGTTGATTGGTCATTTAGTGGTTATAATTTTCATCATACCACTGATAAAATGTGGTCTTGAATGTTTTTCTTTCAGAATCAGAACAAAAACACCTTCTATCTTTAAGACCTAATTCAGTCTTATATACTTTCCATAGTTTTACAATAGTAATCTTTCTGGTATCATTTGTATTTCTTTCACTTTCTATAAATTGAATATCACTTTTTGTCATTTAATTCATCTAATTTTTTCTTAATCTCTTCGATTTCTAACATTAGTTTATCAAATCTTCTAAGCATTATTGTAATAATATCTCCATTAGTGTTCATACTATTTAGTTATTTTTTTGTGAATATCAGCTACCATTGATAAGAATATAGCCATAAATATATTCCCTGTTAATAATAAAGTAACCCAAAGACAAAGGCAACGAGGACAACTTATACCTATATATAAATAATCTACCACCTTCAGTTTAGTTACGTTAGATGGTAGTTTATCCCATAGATTATCAATTAGTTCAGTTAAAGGTTCAAAGTTCGTTAGGAACCATACAATTAAATATATTTGTAAATATAAAATGTAATCTAATGGTATCATATTATTTAATAAATTTTCTATACTCCTCAAAGTTATTTATTCTTGCTTCTGCAATATCAAAATATGATTTATCTTGCTCCATACCAACAAATCTAAATCCTTCTAATTGTGCTGATATACCTGTTGAACCAGAACCCATAAACGGGTCAAGTACAATTCCATTAGGTGGTGTTACTAATCTACATAGATAAGCCATAAGTGATACAGGCTTGACCGTTGGATGAGTATTGCCTTTTCCTTTAACAACATCGGTAATTGTGGAACCATTACCAAATGCCTCACCTTGTGGTCTTACATTCTTTGATACTTCAACAACATCTAACCCCATATTTCTTTCTTGTTTAGAAACTTTTGCTTGGTATAAAAATCTATCGCTTTTTATATTCTCTGTGGTATTCGTTATGGTGTTCTCTATTATCGTCTCTCCACTCTTTAAGTTTTCTTCCAGAACATAACTTACAATAGGCACTAATACCTCTTGATTTGTTTTTATAGAACTCACTAACGCATTTTGATTGCTTACAATCTGAACATTCAATATATTCTCTTCCGTCAATAAGTGTGACTGCTTTTCGTCTATCATCAGCGTGAAGTTTCCAATGGTCGTCTTTGTGTAAGCATTCAAGATTGTTAAGTTCATTATTGAGTTTGTTTTCATCTTTGTGATGGATATGGTGGTCATCAGGTATTGAGCCGTTGTGTTGTTCCCATACAACTCTGGCTTCTGGCATATACTTTCTCTTGCCTGTTTTAAGGCATCTGACGCTTCTATATTCTCTTCCGTGTTGTATTCTTGTGTAGTTAAGGATTTTATATTCCATAGTATTATATTATTTTCTTTATATATAAAAAAATCCTCTGTCCCTCCACCTTTTATTTGTTGAAAATAACGACTGGCTCCACCTTTATCACCATACCAAGTTCCCTCAATTTCTTTTGCTGTTGGTTGTGTCTTTCTGCCATCTTTTTTACCATACTCACCATTACCATAATTTACGAACTTAGCCTTTCTACCAGTTCCTTTTCCAATACCACTTTGTTCATCCAACAACTCACCAGCAATCTCATCTAATATGATGTTGGCTGGAAATCTGCCTTCTTCTTTAAGTTCAGTTGTATCTTCTTTTCTTCCTGCTTGTCCATATACTTTATCACCACCTTGTTGTGCCTTCATAGGTCTTATAGGTTCATTATGACTTACCCGACAACCATCTATATTTATACCACCAGTTCCCCACTTTAGGACATTTTCAGCAACTGACTTTTCACTTAAAGGTTTTCTTGCTACACAGATTGGTTCATTAGCCGGTTTTAAAGCAGTTCCCCAACCTTCATAAGGTGATTGACCTTTTGTTATATTAAGTTCTTTTTTTAATCCATTACAATCCCAACTATCATTATTAGTTGCATTTAACCTTTCGTTAGGTGATTTACCTACTACCTCTCTATCATTGCCTTGTAATTTATCAACAGCCTTACCAATGTTATGACTTTTCGGAAATCCTGAACCATACAACCACATAATTTGGTCTCTAATCTCAAAACCAGCATCTTCTATATTCACCGTCATACGATGATACGTGCGAGTTCCTCCAAAAGATAGAACGTGTCCTCCTGGTTTTAATTTTTGATATACTTTCTTCCAAAATTCTACATTTGGTACATCATAGTCCCATTT